>OZ034967.1:64366741-64551301 GCA_964030785.1 Siderastrea siderea | reverse complement strand
CTATGTTTTAGTCATTTTTTTGCTCTAAAAGCAAGATGCAATGAACGGTCATTTTACATAAGAAAAGAACCGTCTTGGTCCAACAAATGTAGTGTTGTTACACAAAAATCAAAACCTGAAAATAAGAAAAATTAAAAGGGTTTGGGTGTTACAAGAATTAAAAGAACATCATATAATTAGTAAACACAAAGAACAAGCGAGCTGGTTTAGGTATCGCTAGGTGTCAGTGGATTCTGCGGAAGGGAGAAAGCCTTCTGACATGCTATGAAAAATAATACAACACTTAAGAAAAGGCAAGACCAAGAAGTGAAATTTAAGATTTGTGATTGTTACGGGCCGGTGATAGGTCGGAAAAGAAATAACACAAACGTCTACTTGTTTTCTATCTCACACCAACTGTATCTAACACATGCGACGTTTATGTATAAAAATGTTTGAACGGTCTAGTTCAAACAACTGTATCTAAGACATGCGACGTTTATGTATAGAAATGTTTGAACGGTCTAGTTCCTGTGTACTACCAGAGCTTGTTTACCTTGATGTGTAGTATTCACAGCCTTGACACCTGGCGTAATAATTAGTCGCAGGTCTCAAGTGCAGGGTTACCCTCGCACAAGATACCTCGCAATTTGATTTATGTGCACGTTAGTTTTGTTTTTTTTTCGTTTTTTATGTAAATCAAATTTTTCTTATTAGAATTTTAATGTTTTTCTTCACTGTAATTATAAGTTATTATAGTCAAGAAACGTTGCAAATTTTTTTTCAAAATCCTCAGGAGAAAATCAATAAATGTACTTGTAATTTTATTCTATCCCCCCTTCGGGTAAGGCAGTGTTCACCTTGCGCTCTTATTGCGGAGGCCCACAAATTGCTATGGAACTTCAGCGTTCATGTGGCATAAAATAGACGTTTATCCAATCTCAACGACGCTTTTCATCTCAGCAACCTATTAATTCAAAAGATGAAGGATAAAAGACTTCTTGGAACTTATGGCCAACTAACAAGTTAAGTGGCTCCTATAATGTTCTTAAGTGACTTTCCTTAGTAATTTGTAACGAATCACTTCCCTACCCTGCGTGTAGCTAAATAGGTTAGGACTTTTCTTGGTCGTCTATGTAACGGTATAGATCGGGTAACAGTCTTACAGCTTATGGCTTTAAACCCTATTTAGCTTGGGAGTTGGGGAGAACAAAGAGCCCACGCTCAAATTGAACGCTACAAGCTTTCTAATATGCAAGAAAAAGCCACCAAACTGTGTTACTTTCCCTAAAATTTAGCTAGAAACAATTTGGTTTGACATGTCTTTGTCCATCCAATTTGGTGTTGCCATGGCAACCATATTTTGACAGGAGCTTTTTCACAATTTTAAGTTTTACTGTTCTAAATGAAAGATTTTATTTCCACTTCGCTAACTTTTACATTTTTACACCATTTGAGTCTTCTTGTGTTGCTTTTCAATGGTTATTGTCCAATGTTAATGGTTTCTCAAGGTTTTGGAAAAAGCAAGGAATTACGTCAGGTGACGTCATCAAATGTTGTTATTGGACCTCAAAGGAAACGTTTTGGGACACCTGTATCACCCTCGACATTTTCTTGTCAAGGCTTTCATACTCTCGGAGTTGGATCAACTTTTGTCCTCACAATTCTTAACCTCGGATGTACAAGGGATGGGAGGGTTGCCAGCCCCCATAAGGTTTTTCTTGAATTTTTCTAATATGATTCTTCATCAGCACCTGCCATTTTCAGTAGCTGTACGCATATACCTTAGACACATTTTGACCTAAGTTTGGTGAGAATCGTTTACTATGGCTACGAGATATGACGTCATAAGTAGCAGGTGGTCAAGCCATTTTTGAGTAAAAATGCGTGTTGTTAGGTGATAAAAGATAAAGAAGCAAATTGCTTAATTATGTCATATTCTACTTGTGTAGCATTAAAAATGTCAATTTCCGCCTTTTTATGAAAACTTCTACAATACTAGATGGTGGCGTCACAGGCCCCCAGCAGCGCCACAACCCATAAAATGTATCTCATCTTGTAGAGCACATCACAGACTAAAGGCATGGTAACGTATAAGAAACCCAAGAGAGGTTCCATCACCCCCCTCCTCCCATTGTACCACTCTGGGGGAATGACTTTTCCCGTGCGTCCGAGGGTCACGACTTCGCTCGAAAAAAGCTTCAGCTAAAGGGGGAGGAGAGGAAAATTTTAAACTTAATTGTGCTATATGTTACATTTTAAGATCGTTTTGATCATTCATTTATTGGTTTGAATTACTTTTAGGCCAATTTTGGTGGTTTTCAGAGGTTTTGACAAGAACATGAAATCTTAGATGACGGATTCAAGATGGCCGCCATTTTGGCAATAATGACGTCTTACCCACATCATGTGACGTCATCAGGTCATGTTACGAACTTCAAAAAAAAGATTTTTGGACGTGCTATCGAAGTTTCGTTGTCGTAGCTTAAACTTTCTTGGAGTTAAGAAGGCGGCATTTTGTACCTCCTCCAAGCTCTGGAACAAAAAAAGTCCAAGCTAAATAGGATTAAGAATGGACCCTGTAACAGTTAAAAGTGGAATTTTTAGCAACTTTTAACTGTTACAGTAACTGCAGTTTATTTGAACAGATGATATTAAATGGCGCGAAAAAACTTGAAAATACCGTTCACCACTACAATGTACATAAATAGTTAAAAAAATTAAAGCCACTTACATTAAGACCCCATTTGGAACCTCTAGCTAATTAAGTGCAGTAATATACAAAGATATCAATCAAGGATAAGTTAAAAACATTAAAAAAGTCAAATGAAAGCAGAGAAGTATGTACAAAGTTTCCTGCAGACCAGTAAATAGTTCAAAAGGTTGTCCTAACTTTGCGCTACAAATCAGACCGCGTGAAGGCTTGCACTACAAGTGTAGTAGGTGATACTCAATCATCACCATCTTGTTTATCATTCTTTTGCTCATCTTCTTTTTACTTGAAGTAAAAGGTACACGTTCTTCATAAATACTTTTACTACTAAATGCACTCCTCTGCAATATTTTATTTAAAGTTGTCCCGGAGCTACGCCCTCTTTCTTGTACGACGAAACGATGGTTGTCTCGGGTACTGTATAAAACTTCACCGTTTTGTGCATTGCTTTGGAAATGTTTCTAAGCAACAGAATAGCTCACAGGCAGTCAGTTTTATATTACACAATTAGTATTACTCGTTTTTACTATAATTCAGCGATACATTGAGTCGTATATATAGTTCCTGCAACCATACACCCTTACGGCCATTACCGCGAAAAGCGCCAAAGTAGAATAAATGCATTTCCACAGCTCTAACTCCTCTTCCTTTTTTAGGACAAAGTTCAATTTTTGGTCAACTATTTCTCTAATACTAAAGTTTAATTTGATTGCATTAAACTTCACAATCTCTCAAGAAATTATTGTGAAACCACCTTCTGGAACTTCTAGCAAATAGGGAACTTTTGTAACATCGCCGCTTTTTTGACATTAGTAACTTGAAATCTCCATAAAAAAATAAGGATTTATCCGATTCACTTCAAGTTTTCTTTGTTGCATTGGCAAAAGATAGCTTCAACTTCCTCTAAAATTATAGCGCGATTGACCGACTTAAATTGTCAAACTCATTTGTTCAAATTCGTGATGTAAAAAATGGGCTTTTTCCGAATCGTGATTCTTTTCATGGACATGAAAAGTCAAACACATACACGGCAGATTTTTGTGAGCCAAAATAACTCAGATTTAAAGTGCTGTGGTAATTGAGAGAATCGTTTGGCGCATAAATGGTAAGGCAATAGCTACAATTTAGCACAGAAATGGATTTTATTGCTTTTAAACAAACAGTTACCACAACATAGGGCACTTTCGTAACCTCTCGAGGACACATCAGAGCCTAATACATGCAGATTTGTGTGGTATTAACTGACTACTTGCATGCCGTGGGTTTACAGCAGTAAGTATTCCCATGATTTTATTTAGTTTTTTCTGCAAAGATCTAAGCATAGCTATCATCAAGAGAGACAAAAGTTACAAAAGTGCCCGACTTTTCTTCTGGAGAGAGAGAGAGAGAGAGAGAGAGAGAGAGAGAGAGAGAGAGGGAGGGAGAGAGAGTGCTAAGCCATGGGAGAGGATTCATCATTGTTAAAATGACTGCTTTTCCTTGTTTCTGTGAGCAGTTACCATGCCCCTAAGCAGGCTGACATCATACCATTTCTCGTGTATCCTTCAGATGCCAGCGGCTCTAAGTCCTTTTCTTTTGCAGCAACGGTTGAATCTATCATATTTACGACTGTATCTACCGGTAAAATATTTTTGCCGAATGCCTTAGAATGGTCACATGATGGGTTAACACCATGTAGCTTACCTCTGTCTTCCAATTTTTTCTCGAGCAAATGTTTGGAAATATGACGTCAGACCTCTTGCTAGCTTGTCGCTTGTAAGCAGACCGCGTACGAGAATATAGGAAGCAAACGGATTTTCCAAGATTTCCACGTGCCAGATCTCCGTCGTTTTAGTACCAGTTGGCCTAAAACACAGCGTTTTGTATACACAGAGATCTAGTTAATCAAACTGCGGCGACAAAACGGTAAACGGAGCTCTTGATTTTCGTCGAAGTAGCACTTTACAACCATATCTATACGTTCAAGTGAACTTTACACGTCTATTGGTAAAGAATCGACTTTATGCAGCTATTAGCAAAGAACGACGCACAAATCAAATTCCTGACTGGAATGCAATTCTTAAAATAAACGCTTGCTGGCAGCAATAAGTTGTCAAACTTTGCTCGGCTCTTTTCTTTCCCGTGCACCTTTAATATTAAACCTGAAATCCTCAAGTGCGCTTAAAACACCATTCGAGGCAACACGAAGGCTTTTGAACGAAATCTGTCGTTGTGTACTTCTGAGTACCCTCCCGTGCATAGATATATCCCAGAATACTAATCGGGTGATACAAAGTGAATTCATTGACAGAAGAGGAAATCATGTAAGTACTTTTTCTAACACGAAACGACTGAAATTGAAAAAGTAAGCCTATCGTTGTTACGTTGCAATCCATCGGTTGATATGATTACGAGATTTGTCGTCATAAGTTGGGTTCGTCAACCCATTTATGAAGAAAAATACACGTTTCACCATTTCCGTGTAAAAAAACATAAAATGTCGACAAAAAAACAGCAAAGTGTTTAACTTTGTCATATTCTACGTGCCTAGCATAAGACATTTTTAATTTCCGCCGTTTTTTGATGAGTTTTCATTTTGTGTGGAGTCCAAGATGGCGGCCAAGATGGCCGCCATCTTGGATGACGTCACAGGCTCCAGTAGTGCCACAACCCATAATATATACTTCAACTTGTACAAAACATCACAGGCTATTAATTAAGGGTAAAATCTTTTCGAAATATTGAAACAGAACAGAAGCCCAGGGGAGGGGCTCCATCAACTCCCCTCACTTTGCACCACGGTGGGGATGTGACTTTGCTTTAAGTCCAAAGGTTACTAGATCCTTTTCCTCGATACAATTTTTATAACCCTGGGGCGGATCTACGGGGGGGGGGGGGGGGGGGCTCAAGGGCTTCGATCGAACCCCTATATTAAAACAGCTAACGTCAAAAACTTGTAAAAATATTAAATAAATACAGTCAATCTTAAATGCAAAAAGTTTATAACCAAGTTAAGCCTCTGCTGCTCAATAAAGCTAAAACATTTTCTCCCTAAAAAACAAATAAAGTTTTGGTTCACTGTTTGCTGCGAATTGCTTGCAACATGCCAGTCACTTCAGCCGACAACGAGCGAGCAAACAGTACTTTGAAGCTTGTCAAAGGATATTTACGTACCACCATGACAACGGAAAGACTGTCAGGCTTGGCTCTGATGAACATTCACTACCAAAAGCCCGTTGACTACGATACTGTGGTTCAGCTTTTTGCGGAAAGATATCCCCGAAGAATGCTTCTTGTCGATCCCGTCTTTGACGAAACACAAAATTGAAATAAGATAAAATGCATTATATTTTTATCATAGTTCTGTTACTGCAAATTTGCATGTTTTTACGTAGCTTTGTGATTTTTATGAAAAAAAAATGGCATTTTAACTTTAAAAAATGAGATATTAAAACAGGCTGACTTTGCCTCGGAATGGCGGAAATCGGGTTTCCGAGGACTTGAAATTTCAATTTTTTTCGGGGAAGAATGCCCCTGGACCCCCTACTGGGGCGCCGCCTTCGGCGGACGCCTTTCATCGAACACCCTCTCCTAAAAACCTGGATCCTCGCCAGTAACCAGTGCATCAACTGCGTTTGCTATGTCCATCTGCAAATGAGCGCCGCGTTTGAACTACCTCGATGAAAACCCCATTTTAACTGCGTGCCTCATACGGAAACAACAAAGAAAATTGAAAAAAAAAAAACCTGTGTTACCTTTTATCTTTCCTGCAGCAGGCTACTATTTCGTAGGCTAAAATTAGTGGTGACTGTAATTTATTTTCTCTTTGATTGCTTTACAGGTAAGGAAATTAAATTTCACATCAGTCTATTTTAAATACAGTCTTATTTTCCAACCCAATACCCTTATATCTGCTCTACTTCCACTAAGTTCCAGTAAGTTCCAGTAAGGGACTTGTTTATCGATTTATCTCAAGCTCTTACTTGTAGCCGCTTTTTCCTTGACCAGTGGGTGTTGCTTATTATTTTACAGGGAAACCACCTCATACACCGCTTGACTGGAACTGAGATCTGATATTATCAGAGATATCTGCAATAAAGTAAAACAACGGCAGCTAGGTTTAATATTTCCCCTCCCCACAGACCGAGTTTCAATCATATCTATGTAAAATAACAAGCAAATTAATAAATTTCCTTCCTTACTAGAATTGTATCCCTCAATTTCCGCCATCGTTGTGAAAGAAAAACGCGGTGAAGACGTCATGATTGATGCTAGATAATTGATTGATAATTGACAATAGACCATATGGCCATTTTCGAAGGTAAATGAGCCACCGCTTCCGACCTGAAGGAAGCTTGTCACACTTGCAGTTGCATCAATTACTATTTGTTCCATAATCTCTTTTAGTTCCATAATTCCATAAATTTGTCTATTTTTTTAAAAACCGACATATACTTTCGCTACCAAAGAAATCTCTTTCTAAATGGAAATGAAAACAAAAACAAAAACAAAAAAAACAAAAAACACACACACACACACACACAAACACACAAAGCAAAGCAAACAAAACCAAAACCAAAAGTAAAAAGTAGGGGGAAAAAGACACTCCAACCCCGACCCCAAGTAGGCATTTTACTGACGCCCTAGGTTTTGCTCTTTGCAAACATTTAAAAAAACTGAACTCAAGTCGCAGACATGAATGAATGAATGAAACCTTTATTTAAAGGGGTTAACACATAATAGTGGAAATCCACTTACAATGTTGTGGCCTTCCAAATGTATACTAACTAAACAATCAAGTGAAATCTACAATAGAGTATAAATTCAGATATAATAATGGACATAAATAGCTGCAACTACAATATAACAATACGAACATAAACTTGTGAAACAATCTTTTAAATTGGTAGACACTTGATGGGATAAATCAGAGGCCGACAGAGGGATTCGAGCCAAAACCTATGAATGCAATACTTGTAGAACCCTAGCCCTAAGCCTCTACACTACCGAGAACAACCGCCAGAGACCGGCATATTTTTTAAAAAATTCATTCTGCTAGGGCCATGTACGGAACATGTCCATTACGTAAGAGCTAACCCCAAACCCCATATGACAGCTAACCAGATTCCTTCTCAGTCTTTCTTGCTCAAGGTCATCTGATCTATCTCTTCCGGTGGTCACCGTTCAAATCGAGTCGAAATAAAAGGTAAAAGAAAATAAAAATAAATAAAATTATGCATATGGAGTAAAAAGGTGCAAACGTCGCTGATATAAAAAACAAAGTTTCCTTGATTCTCTCCTAAATATGTTATCTCTCAGAAGACAATTGAGGAAACGTTGTCTTATAAGTCAGAGACACGCTGAAGACACGTTAACGCTTATCATGAGAAACAGCGACGTTTGCATATTTTTTTTTAACTCCATAACGTGATGACATAATGACATGTGCTCTTAGCAGTGCTAGAGGTGAAAGATGTTAATGCTTTCTCGGTATTTTGTAAACATTTTTCTGTGGTTGTTCCTATTTTTGTGTGGTTTTAGCAAAGCTGGGATCACTGTCATCATATGCCTTGTCTCTGGCTTTATTTAGTTATTTATTTATTTGTTTAATTATTTATTTTTCAATCTCTTTTTTGACACAGTGCTCCGTGACAGTCACACATGGACATTTTCTGTTCTAACAAGTCACCATTATGTCACTTTATTTCAGCCGATTTTGAGTTCCACAAAATAAGTTTGTGTGAAATAATGTGGAAAATAAAACTCTAGAGCTGATTTTTGAAGGGAGAATTTAGGACTCAAAAAAATTTTTAGTAATAATCCCAACGCTTTGCAATTGCTTTAAAAATGTTGCCAAGTGTGAGAATTTTGGTGCTTAAGAGAAAAAAAATAAGACTTTAATACTGTATTTCAAGTAACAATATGTAAGGAAACGGAATTTGGTTTAGAAAACTTGTGAGAAAGCAGTACGTTAAGTAAGGGAGACTGTTTTGTATTATTTTGTTTGTCCCATTTCCTAGTTACGTGAACGTTTGGCTGGTTAGTGATTCTTCTGTAATAGCAGCGGTAATTGAGATCGCTAACAGCGAGGAAGACGCCTTAAGGTTGATTTCCACTGCCGCGTAAATTTTACGTGCGTACGAGCGTGAATTTAACTGGCTTTACGCGCGTAAATAAAATTAGAGACGATGTATGAACGGCTTACGTAAACATAAGAAGTTGAAAACTTTCAACTTTTTACGTTTACGTAAGCCGTTCATACATCGTCTCTAATTTTATTTGCGCACGTAAAGCTAGTTAAATTCACGCCTGTACGCACGTAGAATTTACGCAACGGTGGAAATCAACCTTTAGTGAGCTGTTTAGTTATCTTTTCAGTTGAGGCTGATAAGAAAAGGAAGCCGAAACTATCGCTACATGCAGTTACATGTAGACATAACGCATCAAGTATGCGATTCATGTGCAGTCCTCTGGTCAATAAAACTCTAGTTCGCTTAACTGACAGGCAGCACGCGAGTAATGTAAATGTATTCGCGCTTCGTCTTAAGGCCGAGTCGCACTTGCGGACAACCTTTGAAATGTCTGCAACAATTTGGACAGAAATTGACGTCCAAAGTTGTCCGAGACAACTGGTCAATTTCTGCGCAAATATTTGCAATATAATGGTTAGTGTTGCACTGTTCAATTGTTAGACTTCACTGAACCAAAAAACTGTATGAAAGCAATGTAAAATAGTACCCCTGCCTTCTACGAATTAGTGGCAGTAAAACTTAAGGGTTAGTTAAAGGTTAGCATTTGCGCCACTGAGGTGGTGGTCGTTGGCTTGTAGAGTGCAGAAAACACTCATCGCATTACTCCAGATCTCTTCAGAAAAAAAAAAACAAAAAAAAAAAACAGGTGTCCCTCCTCGAACGCAATGCCCAAGTGGGGAATTTTCAGTCACGATTTCGAACAATATTGAAATACACGCCACCAGATTAAATCTCTTGGCAGAGATGCAGATTAGTCTGCATTTTTTTAGAACAGAGCTTCCTCGATGTAATATCTAAAATTTGCATGTTGTTGTCAGATGGTAAATTTTGAAAATATGAATGAAACTTGACGAGCTAAAAACTGCCAATTTGTTATATTCGAAGAACAGCACAATGGTCAATCAGAGGGGCATTGTTAGCTGGCGTCAATGACGTAGGAATGCAGTAAACAAGTGTGTCGTCTTGCCCATAGGCAGGACAACGGTTCCTTTTAAGTTTCACCTGTTTTGACACGTCTCTTTGCGATGATTCTGTCGAAAATGGAGGAACGTGAAACGCGGACCAATAATATTTGTTTGTCCAAGAAACTTTCAAGTGGTTGCACTTGTCTTTGCTAAATTAAAATTCGACAGAAATGGTAAAATTGCCCCAAGTGCGATCCGGGCCTTACTGGCCTTACGGGCCTTACGGAAGTTTGCTAAAGCCAAACTTGTTACCATTAGCGTACCGTTTATTCGACTATGTCCAACTGATTACAGCAGAGATGCTAACGTGCATCGTCGTGGGATGATCAATAGAATGTACAAGAAATTGATTTCGTAGTCGAATAACTCGGAAGTAACGAAATGTCTCATGAGAATAAAAACTCAATTACAGTTCGTTAAATGTGATTTACCCGAACAAGACTGACTTCATCCCAATTCTAAGTGTTTTGTTTCTCAGTGTGTATATTATAGGATTTAAAGAAGAGACTAGAAACACCATTGTAAGTGTCCACGGGTGCAAAAATATGTACAGTTTTGGCCACTTAGCTTCGACGATTTTGTTCAGTAGCCCTGGCGAAAGCGACAGCAAAAGAACCAAGCTAATAATAGCCATGTCCAGAGCCACCTTTTTCTCTCGTATGAACACCACTGACACTTGTTGAGGCACACCAGCGGCTGCTGCGAAGGTTTTATGTCGGCGAATGGCAAAGAACATTCCTACATGATTGACAATTGGCACTACTATGAAGATAACCTTCAGGGTGATGCCAAAAATCTTTCCAACTACAGGAGAGAACACAAACTGAACTATGACTGTTAACAAAGCCCAGCTTACTCCGATCAAGGCAATCACTTTAAGCACACCTGAAAAAAAGGAAATAGACAAACTAATTACTCTGTGTAATTTACGATTTTACTTGTAGTGGCGGCGGAGCGACAGAAAAAGGGCACTTGTTTAAGAGGAAGGGGTGGGAGGGGGGGGGGGAATTTAGCCGGCTACTTTTTGATTCCACGTCCATTGTTACAGGCATTAGCATGGAGGATGTCGGGGGCGGGGGCTTGGGAGTTTAAATCACGAGTTAATTGTCACTACCTATCCGGTTTTCAACCAACGCAGTTCAACTGAAATGGCCAAATGCCCCTCGTTTGTTCATTGGCCCTTGCGGACGTCTTTGCGATCGCATTGGGTTCGTTAGCCAATGTCCTGTGGCAGTTAACAATCATAAAGATATGTTTACCCGATCTTGCTTCATTGTGATCCTCAGATTTGTTTTCCGACTGCCGCTGGCATGGTCAGATACAATCTCAGCCGCTTATGCTTTTCACTCATCAAGGTTTTTGTGTGCATCACATGGAGAGTTGAGCCCAGCTTAACTTTAGTTGGTAGTAGGGATCACATCACATCACATCACTTTACATCACATCACATCACATCACCCTAACGTCCCTCAAATTACATCACGTCAAATCACATCACATTACATCACACCACATCACATCACATCACATCACATCGCATCACATCACATCATGTCAAGTCCCACTACATCACATCCCAACAGCGCATCAAATCGCAGCACAAGCATGACATGACCTGACATGGCATAACATGACATGACGTGACGTGACGATATATAATATCATATCACATCAGACAAATTCATTACATCACATCAGATCACGGCATATTCACCTCACTTGACATTAACACATCACGTCATCTCATCACATCACAAACCCTCCTTCTGCAAGTGTATTTCATGAGCATCACGTCATATCACACCACACCACGCATGCACAACGCCACACCACATCACGCAACATGACCTCACACGATATCGCATAACACCACATTAAACTACGCCTCACCACATCACTTGACATCCCACCACACGACATCGCCTCAAATTGCATCACTTTAAATCCATATCAAATCACTTGATATAACATCACACGGTATCACATCACCCCACTTTATCATGATCGTATTTTAAATGCAATTTACATAGTATGCTAGGAATAAAAAGAATATTACCTTTGTTGGTCACATTTGTGCGATACATAAGTGGTCTGGACAGCGCATAATGGCGATCAAAACTGATAACAGTCAGGAAAACAAAAGACCATCCAGATGTCAGCATAATGGTGAAATAAAAAGCTTTATATAGCTTGTATTGATAACTGCATGTAGAGGAATCATGGTAAAGGGCCAGTCGTAGAGCGACAAAGATTGGCTGAGCAGTGATACCTGTCAGGCAGTCAGTGGCAGCCAGGCTACACAGGAGGCTGTTACACGGTCTCTGCAGTGAGGGAGTTTTGATAATGGTGACGATGATGGCCAGGTTACTAAGGAATGCAAAAACACAGAAGGGTATGTTCACTGCTGCCACGAGGGCTTCATTGATACGAGCAGCTGAGTCGTCTCTCTTCGGAATTCCAAACCAGTCAGGAACACCACAACTAATGGTCTCGTCAGTCATCTTCTTCTGTAAGAATTAATTTTTAATGGATATTTAAATGCTTTCCTATCTACATTTATATTTTGTTGTAGGCAATATTTACGGACTTCATGGCTGATACAAATATATTCAATTAGCATATCAAGTGCCATGGTTTGACTCGCCATTCCTTTGAGAGAGTATTGGTGTATAACATTTGTTTGAAAACTGGCACCCAAATAGGAACCTAATAACCTTAAATAACAAGATAAGCAATTCCTTTGTATCAGTGGTTTTATGCGTCTCACATAAGTTTAAGTGGATATGCAATACAATACAATTCAAAGCCGTTATTAAGTGATTAAGCAGCAGGTTACAAAAAATTGAGGGTTATTTACTTGTTAGGAGAGGTGTTGGTGATTTCTGAAGTGGATTGCAAAAGATCTAAACTTGGTAAAAGGTGGAGAAAAGTTTTTGATATCTGGAGGAGGAAGCAAAACATCGAAACTTGTTTACTTGAGAGGTATAAAGGATTTTTAAAGGGAGTTACATAAGTATGGAAGTTTGTATATTCCTTTCATTAATTGTGAATGAAAACAGCAATTTTTTATGTACATTACGTTTTTGCGGTTGGACTTTGAGCCCATAAGCATGAACAAACGAAAAAGAAGGAAGGAAGGAATGATTAAAGGAAGGAAGGAAGGTAAGAATGAATGAATGAATAAATAAATGAATGAATGAATGAATGAATGAATGAATGAATGAAGAAATGAATGAATGAATGAATGAATGAATGAAAGAAAGAAAGAATGAATGGATGAATGAATGAATGAATGAATGAATGAATGAATGAATGAATGAATGAAAATGAATGAATGAATGAACGAACGAACGAACGAACGAACGAACGAATGAATGAATGAATGAATGAATGAATGAATGAATGAATGAATGAATGAAGGAAGGAATAACTTTATTTGCATGTCAAAGTGTTTAACTTGAATAACTAATTGTGGTTACTGTAAATGAAGGGACTATGAAAACTCTTGACTGGCGTTTAAGAACAATCAAATTGAGATGCTGGCAAAAACGAGAATCAATTCAGTTTTCCTGGCTGGCATTATGCATCTAACGCATAAGTCAAATTCCCGGCTGTAAATGTGCTTCGTAAAATAAAAGCTTGCTGGCAGCGTTGAGCCTGTCAACTTTTGCTCACTAGATACATATTAAAACTTGGGACTTCTATGATCTTCAAGTGTGTAAACAAAGTCAGAGGCAATACGAAGGCTTAATTCTTGAATATATGCTAACGATACCGTTATCTACACTTCAGCGAAGGATGCTGCTACCCAGGAGGCCCAGCTAAATATCGATCTACAGATAATCAGTAAGTGGTTTCTTGACAATCCCCTCACCCTAAATGAAAACAAATGTAAATTTTTCCTATTCGGTAGTGCGCAGAAACTGAAAACTTTCCAAAAATTTTCTCTTCGTATTAATGACTCTCCCCTAGAGCGAACTGACTCCTTCAAGTATTTAGGAGTTACAATCAGCCAAAGTATGACCTGGCATGATCACATTTCTACGATCACGAAAAAAGTCAATCAACGCCTTGGTGTCCTGCTACGAGTAAAGCACATGCTACGGCTCAAGGCCTGTCTAACTCTTTGCAACAGTCTTGTCCTTCCCTTGTTTGATTATGGCGACATTGTGTGGGGTGATAAGAACAACTCTACCCTCATGGAAAATCTTCATATCCTCCAAAACAAAGCTGCTAAGATAATCCTTGATCACCATCCGCTGTCTTCCGAAACCGAAGCTCTTGATTCTCTTGGTTGGAAGCCACTGCGTCTCAGGCGCCGTTTCCATCGCTGTGCAACAATTTTCAAGTGTTTGCACGGTTTTATTGATTTCAATTTTCATTTCGTTGGAAACAGCTCTATTCACAATTACAACACGCGTTCTAGAGACGATTTTCACCTACCTCTTGTAAGAACAAACTGGGGCAAACAACGTTTTATTTATCAGAGCGTCGTGGATTGGAACTCTTTAAGTCAGGACACACGTGACTTTTCTGTTTTATCTCATTTTAAACCTAAGCTCAAACTTAAATTTTAAATAATTTTATAATTTTTAATTATATTTATATATTTTTAATTATTTTTGTTTCTATTTCTAAACTAGTTTTCGCTTTTTAATCAATTGTAGTTATTTTTTAATCTTTTGCAGTAAGATTTTTAATTAATTTGTCTACGTATGTGCAGGGCCCCACTGAAGAGTACCTATTGGTCAAGTGGGCTCCCTGCTAAAATACTATTATTATTATTGTTATTATTATTATTATTATTATTATTATTATTATTATCATTATCATTATTATTATTAATATTCTTATTCCTATTATTATAGGGCTCGGTTACATTTGAATTTAGCGCATGCTCAACAGGGAAAGTCGCGGCGGCTGGCAGAGGTCCCTTCCTCTTCCCGACTTATCTAGGAAGATAGAAGGGCTACTGCTCGCAGGGTATATGATCTGGGGTCACAAATCTGTTTTCTTACATCTAAAAAGTAACATTTAAACTTAGGCTAATTGCAAAACATGGACAGCGCCCTATTCATACCCGTGAGAGCTTATCTAAACTTAAAAACCCAAGTTTGTTCTAAATAATTGATAAGAAATCGTAGATGTACTTTTTAAAAGGAAAATTATCACGATCAAAGAAAAACATGTCAACGTTGTAGCCGGGATGTCTTGACCATTAAAGGCAATTAGAAAGATATGTCAGTTTCCGATTACATGCAAGTGAGAACTTTTTCACAAGGTGATCTTTTTACTAATTTCCTTCAATTCGAAATATGTAAAATAAAATAGCATTTGGTATAGAATTGAACCCTGCCACTGACTAAACTCAAAAAGGTTGTTACGTGATCCAAGTATGTCTTACACTTAGCCATAAGCTTATCTTGCACTGTCATTAATTAGCGGAACTTTCTAGAACCCATAAAACTAAAAACAATTTACTTTCTATTAAACCTAAAATAACTTGCAATTTGTCCTGTGACACAATCATCTGTGCGTGCTACCCCGAGAGAAACAAGTTGCATATACAATATACACGAGTATATCCACAGGGTCCAGAGGAGCGAAGTTCGAGCAGAACGTTTAGTTTTCCTTGCGAAAGACAACCGACATAATATGCTGCGAACTTGCGTTACTCGCATTACCTATATTTTTACCGCATGCCAAATTACTGTGGGCTCTTAGGATTACTGAGGTCGACTTACACTAAATAAGCTTCGCTTTCCGAAGAAAAGCCGTTGCCCTTCGGGCAACGTGTTAGGCGACCGCGGAAGAATGGTCTGCGGTTAACAGCAATTTTCAATGTGGCGGACGATATGGCGTATTAAGCGAGATCGAGATCGAGAAATACAGCGTATGGAAAGAGAAGAAAGCCGTTCAAATTGGATTGACAAAGGTTGCATTGGGCAAATTTATTGATCAAATGACTTGGATGATGTATTTTATATGGTAAGATGTACGAAGGATAATTCTTGCGTACAAATTTAACTCCTCTGGACCCTGTGGTATATCACGGAAAGTAGCAAATATAATGAAACATTGCAAGGAAACAATATGGGGATGCACGAAACGTATGAAACTGTTTAACCACGAAATAAGTTTGCTACTCATCAACGAAAACAACTGTGTATGAGTGTTAAACAAACTTGAAACAACTTCTTAACCTACTCATAAGCAGGGCTAACTTGCTATTGTCTATTAGTCCAATTAATCCAATGTTACACGCGGTCAAAATGAGGCTTACGGAATTGTGGAACAATGCCCTGGTCCTCCAGGCTTGGGTTTAGGTGTGGGGCTAGCAACCCGGTCCCGTTAAAAAGAAGAAGAAGAAAAAAGAAAACGGCAGTAGATGCTACGGAAACAGCATCAAAGGAAGAATCTTAAACGGGTGGTGTCCGAATTTTCGGACACTCCTAAGCTGGAGTTCAGATAAGAAGACCACCAAAGACTGGGTGAAGTGGAGAGTCCTTGTTGCTGCCCTCTGCGCCAGCAGGCGCAGTATATATCTCATTGACTAATACTGACACTGGTCTAAAGTTTCTTTAGATGATCGGACTTTAACTCCTTCACTCCAAGGAGTGCCAAAAATCAAAATTCAAGACGATCCCATTTTTTATTTTGCAAAAACACAAATATAAATAACACCATGTGGAGGTACTGTTGACGAGGTTTCATTTCAGGGTCACAGCATAGGACTTCTCCCAGGGACTTGGAAGTTAAAATCAACTTAATGTTTCCATACCTGAATCAGGGAGTGAAAGGATTGAACATTTGGTAATACTTAATAAAACATATGCTCTTCTTTCCTTCAGAAGTTGAGCCTTAAAATTCGAAAGTTACACAGTCACATGACATTCTGCTGCAGAAAAATAAAACGTCAGCCTCCCTAATGTTGGCTTTTTAATGTTGGCTTTTATAAGCGACTGGTCGTTTCAATACTTACCTTTCAAATTTGCAAAGTTCAGGCGGTACAAAATTGTAAAGTACTGATAGTCGACCGATGCGTAATCCTCTGGTCTTGGATGGATGTTCGCTGTGTACGTGTTTGCATCGATATCTTTATGTCATCTAATCCGCGTCAAATGTAACGGTACGCAGAAATAATTGTGTAATATTTCTTACCTTGCATCGCAATATCTAAGTTCGTAAAAACATGTATAAGAATAAGTTTTTAACCACGTGCTTCTGAACGGAAACGGGCACTTTCGGTCATTAAACATTTGGACATTTATTTAACTTAGAAACTCAATTTATAGAAACAATTAAATTCTAGTTACTGTTGAATGATATAAACTACCATTGCTCAAAAATTATCTTTGAAACGGGGCTCTAAGTTCACCTATTGCTGTAGATCATCAGCTGAGAACGCAGTCTAATTAACATCTAATTTTTACCTTTCGGGAACACACGAAACTGCTTGATTTAAGATAATCTTTTGACTATTCTGATTGTGACGGTAGGTTTTTCCAATCTAACGAACGGGGAACTTGAAACGTAAATATATACAGCGTCTACGGGACTACTGGAAACTCTTTGGGGGAATTAGACTCAAAAGAGGCACTCGCTTTCTGCAGGAAAGAGCCGTCACTCTCTTGGTACTCGGAGATCTAAACCACGAACTGGACTGGAAATAACAGCGACAACTTGAGTTTGGTCCGTAATCGTAATTAGCACGAAAAATGTAGTCGAAATGCAATCGAAATGTAATCAGCACAAGAAGTGTAGCCGATATGAAAAGTAACTACACTTAGCGGAAAGTCCTTTGAAGATAACGGAAAATATTAAAAAGTCTACGTTTTACAACTAAGTTTATTATTGAAAGTGTTTGCTAGGAAGCTAGGAAATTGCCTTAGCTAAGTTTAAAACTTCCGAGGTAAATTAAACTGAGTAGATAACTAATGAGTTCTTTAAAGTGTTAATGAGCGGCTCGTGCCGGCTGTCAGCTGACAAAAACTACTTAAAATATTCATAGGCTGAAAAACTAACAGATCAGTTTCCTATTTAATTTAAAAACACACTTAGTCAGCGGAACGTATTCGTTAAAGATAATGAGTCAGCAAGATAACAAGTTCTAAATTAATCCTATAGAATTTAAAAGAGAACGCAATTTCGGAGCGGAACTCACCAAGGAAAACAAATTAAATGAAAACAAGTTATTAACTTTAAGTAACACTTCTAGAGCTGTACGTTGATTAGACCTATTCAAGTACGGCTCAAGCAATCAAGTTGTTTTCCGAATAACTACTGTTGGCTTTTGCAATTATTTTTGTCCCCTATCGTTATGGAAAATGAAACATTTGAAAGGTTAAATATGTATTGCATGCAAATATGGTGTTCCCAAAAGGCTAAATATGAATAGCTTAAAACTAAACATTAAAACTAAACCAATCTAATTTGAAATCTGAATAAATATTGTGAAGATTGCTTAAACTAAATTTTGCGGCTAAACATGCGCAAAATATGACAAACGACTGAAATAACGGTTTGAACTGTAAAATAGCTAAATGCGGAATTTATTTCCGTGAAAAGATTACAAAAATATATGATGGCAACGGTAGAACGGTAGCTTTCGTCTTGAAATGGTATTTCGGGTGTACTCGTTCAGCTAACCCAATGCCCGCCGTTTGGTTTCACAATGAACAGCTTTGAAATTTAGATTCATGATAAATATAGTTACTATTTATTACACAATTATGGAAAGTGCTGCCGATAGAAGCACAGTGTGAATAGGGCTAAAAAGGTGAAAATTCTGAAAAAAAAAGCCTACTAAAATGTGGTTGCCGTGGTAACATAAAAACTTAATGTATAAGGACGTGCTATGTCAAGGTATTTCCAGATAAATTGTAGGAAAGGTCACCAAGTTTGCTGGCTTTAGCTTACTTATTTAAAAAAGTTGTAAGCGTCCGAAGTCTGTGAGGGATCCGCCCCCACCCCCCCCCCCCCCCTCCTAGGTCTAAATAGGGTTAATGTCGCATTCCAGTGGGTGTCACTTATAGCAGATTCGATGATTCTCAGCGAAATAGCTCTTCAAAGTATTGTTGTGGCGAAAGGCCTTACGTGATCAACGCTTTATGGACAATGCTCTTTGGCAAGGCCCATAGGACAATGAGCTAAGGATGTTATAGCAGAGCTATGCGCATTCATAAAATTATATTAGAAAACACGATGAGAGTTCTTTTACAAGAGATACTAATATCTCTCACAGACAGGTTATTTGAAACAATGTGTGAGAGAAAAGTCAGATGGGGCAGCTGAAGTTAAAAACCTAACATGAAAATAGGAGAGAATGCTGCTTAGCAACGAAAGTTGAGAATGGACGTGAGAATTTCAGTTCAGTGTTTATATACTGAATGTATTGAAAGAAAAAGGGGAATGGTCTAGCAGGATTCTGGTTGTCTTACCTGGAGCTGTGTGAGCTCATGTTGAACATTGTCCACGCCCATGAACAGGTAGCTGAGAATTCTACCTACTTGGCGTGAAAGTAGTGTTACCTTGGAAATTTCTGACAGTGTATCGCCTTTTTTGTAAAAGTTGAGTGGAAGGTAGTCCATTTGATTTTCAAGAAGAACGTTATGTCAAAGCAAAGATGGAATCTGGGGAGACTTAGGCTTTACCCGAATGTGATTTTTACCACTACTGAAACTCTAATGTGTCACTGTGTATGGAGTGATTGCCCGTATGGACAATTTATTTAACTGCAGCAATCTTACCTTCTGTGATAGGATTTTTTCGCGCCAGCGCAATCATCAGCTATATTACGCCCGACGCAAATGGTCAGACAAAATTGAACTCAATCGTTTGACCAAGTTCTACTGCGTTTAATTTTGTTTGGTGTAGTTCAATTTTGTTGGAAGATTGCAGATAACCAGAATGCAGGATGTTTGCGATCTGAGAAGCAGCTGGAGTTATGAGTTTGAAGTATTTACTTCTGGTTGAATAAACAAGGGTTCGAAAATATAATGTTCGATCTTGTTCCATTGTCAACATTTTTGATAAGTTGGGTGACATTACTGTTTTGAAAACAGTCCTTGCATCACGTACAAGAGCTATTATCTGATAACTCACATATTTTACCTTATTGTGGATGAATCTTTATTTAAGTTGCTACCCTCCTAGAATCAATAACAACTGCCCAAGTGAAGATCTGCAAAATATTCTGGCCGAGAAAACAGTAAAGAAGGGGGTGGGGGGGGGGGGAGGAAGGCAAAGAAATGGGAGGTGGAAGGCGTAATTGCCAAGGTGGCGGGAATCGCGGGAAATTTTGTAACAATGCGCAATATTTGGTGACAGAATTAAAAGGACACACAGATTATTGAGCTTCTTTCCCTCCTGAACAGCTAAAATCAAACAAAACTGCCCAAGAAAAGATCCGCGTTATTGTGGTGGGGAACAGAGGGTAGGGAATTGGAGGAAAGAGGGCCGGGGATATAGGGAAAAAGGGCCTTTAAGGGTGATTGTCGTGGTGGTAGGAAGAACGAGAAATGGCATAAAATTTGTAACATTGCGTCCTATTTTGCAATAGGAAAGGTTCAAAAAGGACTCCAACAAAGGGGGGAAATGGAATCAAAAGGTATGGGAAGGAAAAGGTTCATTGTTTTCCTTGTTCCAGTGCGTCAGAGCGAAGTTGATGAATCCAGTTCCATGCTTAAGTCATTGTTTCTCACTGGAACGTCATTAAAATCATAAAGGCGTAATGTCACAGGTTATTTGCTCAGCTTACAGAAATAAAAAATAAGGTTATGGACTCTAAATAAATAGAAAAAAACAATTTCTTTATTTCTTTATTTTGGAACTAGATATTTTGCAAAATGTCCAATGATAAAAATCAGAAGGAGCAGATGTTCAAATAGCAATCTATTTTCAACGTCCAGTTCATGTTAGTAGAGGGGATGTAACAGCCAATTCGGTATACTGCCTTTTTCAATCACTCTTGTGAAAAATCAGATCGTTATTGTTCGGTGTAAAGATTTCGGTGTAAACTAGAGTTTTAGGGATAGTTGGGCATCTTGGGGATAAGACTTAATTAAACCACAAGGTGTGAGAGATATCGATTTTTATTTATTTTTTATTTATTTTTGGTTTAGGGTATTTCCCAGTTTCTTGCATTTTTACTTCCTACTGTCTCTACGAAAAATAGTAAGGAACTGCGAAGAGCTTAGTTCGTAAATTACATGGTTCGAAACTAGTCAAGATCATAAAAAAAAATATTCCTACTCAATGTCACTTAGAACAATCAAATTCAAACCATCTTGTTTACACAGTTGTCTAGCATAAAACATTTTTAATTTCCGCCTTTTTTCCGCCTATTTTTCATTTTGTGTGAAATCCAAGCCAAGATGGCCGCCATGCTGGATGACGTCACAGGCCCCAGTAGTGCCACAACCCATAATATATACCTCATCTTGTAGAACACATCACAGGCAATTGATTAAAGGGAAAATCTTTTCGAAATATTGAAACACAACAGAAACCCAGGCTCCATCAAACCCCCTCACCTTGTACCACGGTAATACACCCTTTTCCTCGATGCAATTTTATATAAGCAGTGTTTAAGCTGCGTTTGCTACGTCCATCACCGCAAATGAGCGCCGCGTTTGATGCAAGACTCTCGGGAACTTGAAAAATTACCTCGATGAAAATTCTACAATTAAACGAGACTTACCTGTAAGTTGAAGTTTGATTTGGATTCTATCTAGGAGTAACATGAGAAGCACGCGAGCTTGGTTCTTGAGCCATAATTTAAAGAGTGACTTGCCAGTGTTCACAGGAACGAAGGAGTTGGGAAGGGAAAAAAAAACAAATAGGGAGGACATGTTAGTCCTTCTTTCCAGACTGATGATCCAAACCAAACTTCAACTTACAGGTAAGTCTCGTTTAAGTGTAGAATTCTTTCTGTCATCAGTCCTACGTCACTACGGAGTACCATGAGATTTCAAAGAATGCAAGCGCTGGCAAGTCGCAAAATGCACAAAGGTCCAAAGGAATACAATTTATAGACAGAGTAACCAGACGTTAATAACCCGGGTAATAAGGAGACAGCCAGTCTATTGTAGAAAAATATAATTAAGTCAAAAAATGCATGGGATTTACAGGTAAATCCTACGGTTTACAAAAACGCCTAGCGTGACAAGTTGCGTGACTACGGATTGTCACTGCTTACAGTTCTATTGAAATGGTCTAAGATGGCGTTCCCAAAGTTCTGGGCAAGGGGTTTATTGTAGTGTCAAGCAAACACCTGCACATTGGACCTTCCGCCTGCCTTGAATGTGTCTTGGAGCGGCAGTCCTGATAAGAGACCATACGAAGAGGCTGCAGTTCGGCTGCTATGAGCCGAAAATGTGCTGACGTCGATTCCAGCTAGCAACGGTTGAATTGGTGGCAGGTTTGTGTGGTTTGGTGTAGCTGATCAATAATGAGGAGGTTTTGCGAAGTGCATGGGTCTTAACAAGATACTGCTTTGTGTGTACCACCGGGCAAAGCCTGGGGTCTTGACCATAGGCCAAGATTTGAATGGGTTCAAGGTGTTTACCCGGACGAGTTGTTTTGAGTGTGTCTCTAATCGTAAACACCATCTTGTGTGGTAATTCCTGCATAAAGGCCGTGTCGAGTTTGGCGAGTGTCTATGGGTTCGTTGTGAAGTAACAAGTGCAAGTAACATTGTTTATTTCTTAGTAAGTTGTTTTAATGTCAGGTCGTTGATGGGAGGTACGTCTTGGAAAAATTTTAAGGACAGTTCCAACATCCCAAATTTCCGTATACCGGGGAAGTGAGGGTTTAAGTTCGAATATCCCCTTCATAAAACTGTCGTCTTATCTCCCAGCGTGATAAGCGCAGAGAGTGCGGAGCGGGCAGTGTTGATGGCACTATATCCTAAGCCCTGTCCGTAGTGATAAGTGAGAAGTTCCAGGCCATCGTTAACAGTGGCCTGGTTCATGTTCAAGCGTTGCTTTTGACAATATAATAGCCATCTTGAGAGATAGGTATTATCTTGTTTCCCAGTGGTTTTCCGCCAGGACGCTAGGAGAATGTTGGCCGCGTCCGATGAGAGACCTATGTTATTTAGTTGCTCCCGGATAAGTGGCAGACTAGCAAGGTTAGGGACTTGTGGAGCGGGTGCAGCGCTGTTGGCTGCCCTGGGAGCTTCAAAAAATTCCTTCTCGGTCCCAGTTTTATCGGTGGTGTTACACACAGCTGCAATACTTTCGGGTACCACGCCTGTGTCGGCCAGTCCGGGATTACGCAAATCCCTGTTGCTTTGTCCTCCTGAATTTTTTGTAGAAACGAAGAGATCACACTGAGAGGAGGAAAAGCATAAAATTGGAAATGGGACAGGTTCAGTGTTAGAGCATCAATGGCAAATACCCCGGGGTCAGGCCGAAAAGATACATAACGTATTGAGCATTAAGCATGGAGGCAAACAGATCTATATCTGGGCGGAAATCTATCTGTCAAACAGCCTCCTGCAGGACATTGCTGTCAATCTCCATTCTGCGCTCGAATTTCGTTTCCTTGATACTAAATCGGCCGTTGTGCTATGAACCCCGGGAATGTGAGCTTTCACTTATCCAAATGTGTAGGTCAATACACCATTCCCAGATTTCTTTGCCAAGCCGATTACAAGGGTCTGAATGGCTCGTCCCCATGTGATTTAGGACTGCTATTGCAGTGGTATTGTCAATTAGCAATCTGATGTGTGTGTTTCGCTGTGACTTGCAAAAGGTTTGCAAGCCCATAAAGACGGCTAAGAGTTCTAGGTAATTAATGAGGAATGATTTTTCATGGTCAGACCAAGAACCCCCTGTGCTGGTTTCCTCATACACCGCTCCCCAACCTGTGTGGGATGCATCATATCCAGAAATCGCAGACATTTGAGCCCACGGTCAACAAATCCTGCGGTAAATTGACCATCGAAGGGAACGCAACAACAACAAAGAAATGTATGGAGATTAAAAAATTTCGAGAAATATCTCTCGATCAATTTGTTTAAGTATAAATGTGCAACCGGTTCATGGTAAACTGGTCTATCAAGAAAGATATAGTACAAAAAATAAGGTGGATACTTCGAATTTTATGTTTACTTTTTACGGTTTTCTGTGAGCAGTTTAGCGGCCAAAAAATTTAAGGCGTGGAGGGGGATTTCATCGAAAAACCGAAAACTCATAGTTTATAAACAGCGATTACGGGTAAACATAATGGGATCGAAAAAATGTGCAAGTGGATTCACTAAAACTATACATGGAACAAACTAACCTTACGATTTTCAGCTCCAACAGATTGATTTTGATGTTTACTTTTTGCACTTGAAAACCACGAAAAAATTGCATTCGGCCATACATTTGAAAGTCCTCGCTAAAGTCCAAAAATCCACTTTCTTGGAACTGCGATATTTCGGCCGAACCGGCTTCAAATACCCTACAAAAGCCATCCTTCGAAAGCTAAATTTCAGTACATTCGAATGTTAAGCGACTTAGTTTGGTCAGTGGTTTTTATATGGTTTTTATATGGGACTTATTGCATCGTGCACCATCATGAAATATGAGCCCAAACTATACCGCTTCGATCAGCGGTATGCATCATTTAAAAGAGCTGTCTATGTAGGACGCCCGAAAAGGCGCGGGCTCTAATGTCCGCGATTTCTGGAGATGCGGTGGTGAGAGTTGTTGAAGGGTGACCATGGGAAACAACATTAGATGACCGCTCAATGTTGTTAATCCACCATTTGGGCTCCTGTGATGAGCCGTCTGACAGTTGCATGCGACAATCAAAAGCTCCCTTACACTGCTTCAGAGCGCTAGTTTTATCATGTTCTAGTGAGCGGTAGTAGAGTGGGCCATACATAACTCCCGGAAAAGAGGAAATAATTTTCCCTATCACCCGTGCAACATCCCTGATTGTCGGCGTTCCCTCCTTCAGTGATAAGCATGCTTCTCGCACGCTTTGGGCCTTTTCAGGGGTGAGCGTGACAGACAGCAGCAGAATCAATAATGAATCCGAACAAAACTAGCCTTTGGGAGGGGATAAAAACCGATTTTTCTGGGGGAATTGTAAGCTTATTGAATTGTAAGAGTCTAACTGCGTGAAAGTATCTGTTACGTTTGTGACACAAAGATCGTATGTTTTGGCTAAAAGAAAAAGGTCATCAATGTAGCTCGAGATAACATTCCCTTTCTTATGCAGAGAAGCCAAAGGTGGTTTCAACAGTTTGGTAAATTTACGTGGGCAGGAGGAAAGCCCGTTCGGCAAGCATGTAAACTGGTACAGAGAACTGTTCCACATGAAACGAAGGGCTTAACCGCCACCCAATAACATGCATCTTTGAGATCAAGGGGGACCATATAACAGTCCTTTTCTACCAGTTTTAGCATGGGATAAAGGGTGTCCATTTTAAAGTGGTGATATGTGGCATAATGGTTAAGACCTTTGAGATTGAGGATGAGGTCTATGGCTACCATCTTTTTTAGGTCTAATGAAAATACTGGAAAATACTTCGCCGTGTTCATGAGTGGCCGGTTCGATTATGCCCTTAGACAAGAATTTGCCTATTTCATCGTTAATGGCGTCGGTTTCTTTAGAGGAGAAAATGAGATGCGGTTGCGACACATAATGGGGTGGCGCGTCAAATTCAATCGTCGCCCCCTTGGCAGTTGTCACAATTTCCCTGTCGGAAGTAATTTCCTGCCAATTATCCATGAAACGAGAGACGCAACCGGCGCTAAAAGAAACACATTTATTATGCAGATAGATTGGAAAATTACTCACTGATTTTTTGATCTTATCCAAAGTTTGAATCATTTCTTGGGCACCATTTTGCTTGCCGTCGTTGGCTTCGGCGTCCTTTGATTCGGCGAGGACGCTGCGAGGCTTATCTCGTCGTCTTGCCTAGGCCTTTTCTCTCGCGTGGAGTGACCTTCTTCTTCGGAATCACTGGGTTCTGAGAGTTGGTCTCTATGATGCCTTTTATTCGCAGAGCGGGCAAAGCTAGGCTGGCTATCATAAGCGCCACTCTCCACGAACTGCTTCAAAAGAGCACTCATGGCACTCATGTTGGCGTTTAGCTCCGTGACGCTTCTACACCAGTCCGGGCCAGGTTGGCTAGGGTATGCAGCCGGTAGCTGAGCGGAATTGTCAGGTTGACTCGAAGTGCCAGGTTGGTTTTCGATTGTACCAGGGGGGCGTTCTAATTCACCAGATTGGTGAGATGTCTGAGAAGCTTCGTTACATGTTTCGTTGGAAGACATCCTAAACAAAAATCACTTCAAAAAAGCGTAACGCTAAATACAAACACATTTACCAAAAGGTTCAATACGAGATATTAAAAGTATATTGCAATTGACAAATTTCTGGAAAGAAATACTCAAGTAACCAAGTGCTCAAAAAAGATACCTCTGTGGTAGTTCGTTCGGCTAAGAAAGCGAGCGTACAATGGCTCAATAAGCAAGCGCGCGTGCTTCTCATGGTACTCCGTAGTGACGTAGGACTGATGACAGATAGAACCCCATTTTAACTGCGTGCCTCACACGGAAACAACAAATAAAATTGAAAAAAAATAGAACCTGTGTTACCCTTTTATCTTGAATTGCCTTCAGCAGGCTACTTTTTCTTAGGCTAAAATTAGCAGCGACAGAAATTTATTTTTTCTTTCAAAAGATTGCAGTTACAGGTAAATTAAATTTCACATCTATTTTAAGTGCAGTCTCATTTTCCAACCCACTGCCATTATATCTGCTCTTTTTCTCTAAATTCCAGTAAGGGACTTATTTATCGACTTATCTAAAGCTCTTTAACTTATACAGAATTTTGGATTTATCAACTGAGTTCATAAGGTAGATTGGCCACCGTAAAGAGATTGAAAGCTGACGTTTCGAGCGTTAGCCCCTCGTCAGAGCGAATCGATTAATTGTGGGTTGCACTTCGTTTACATGGAGAGTGGTGGAGCTACGCTATTGGTAGGAACATGGCAACGTGAAAAACAAGAATAAATTAGTTGAATGAAAAGCCTTAGTTGATACCGTGAATTTTTGTTCTAGATTTTTACGGCTTTCCGTGTCACCCTGGTGTAGGGAAAGGCCGCAGATCGTCATGTGTTGGCTAGAATGATTAGGGAGATTGAAATGCCGGGCGACTGGTTTGGATGCGTCCTTGTCATTTCTTTCAACGTCTCGTAGGTGTTCGTGGAAACGGTCGCCTAGTCTCCTCCCTGTTTCACCAATGTATACCCTTTTGCATAAAGTGCGGAGGTGTATGTAAAGCGATCGGTGGTTTTCATCGATCGCTTGGGTCCTGTTATTTTGTCTGCATTGTGAATAAAAGGACAAGTGTTGCATTGTTTTCTGCGCATTTAAAAGTACCCGGTTGATCGTCAGATTTAAGTACACTTCTAACTTGAAAGTTCCCTATGCTTTTGTCGCCTTTGAATGAAAGCAATGGAGGCTGTGAAAAGATTCTTCACGTTTCATTGTCATTTTGGAGTGACTTAAAGTTCTTTAAAATGATGTTTTTGGCTGCGAGGTTATGTGGATGGTAAGTGAGTGTAAATGGAATTCTCTCGTTCTTTTCCTTCTGTGACGTGTGCTCAGCAGATTGATCGACAGTCAGCACTGCAAACGCCACAGAAGGAAAAGAACGAGAGAATTCCATTTACACTCACTTACCATTCACATAACCTCGTAGCCAAAAACATCATTTTAAAGAACTTTAAGTCACCCCAAAATGACAATGAAACGGGAAGAACCGTTTCACAGCCTCCATTGATTTCATTCAAAGGCGACAAAAGCATAGGGAACTTTCTAGTTAGAAGTGTACTTAAATCTGATGATCAACCGGGTACTTTTAAATGGGTGCGCAAACGACGCAACACTTGTCCTTTCATTCACAATGCAGACAAAATAACGGGACCTAAGCGATCGATTAAAATCACCGATCGTTTTACATTGAAACGGCAGCTTGGTTGACTATCCCCACCCCCCACCCCCTCAAGCATATCTATCAAAAAAAAAAAGCAAATTAATAAATTTCCTTCCTTACTAAAATTGTATCCCTTAATTTCCGCTATCGTTAGAAAAGAAAATCGCTGTAAAGACGTCATGATTGATGCTAGATAATTGATTGATGATTGAGAATAGACCATATGGCCATTTTCGAGGGAAAATGAGCCACCGCGTCCCACCTGAAGGAAGCTTGTCACACTTGCAGTAGCGTTAACTACTATTTGTTCCATAATCTCTTTTAGTTTCATAATTAATTATCATAAATTTGCATATTTTTTTTTTAAACCGAAAGATACTTTCCCTACCAAAGGAATCTCTTTCTAAATAGAATGAAAAAATGAATAAATAAATAAAAATAAATAAAAAACCCGGGAAAACTAGGGGGAAAAGACACTCCGACCCCGAACCCGAGTCGGCATTTTACTGACACCCCTTTTGCAGGTTTTGCACATTGCAAACATTTAAAAACTGAACTCAAGTCGCAGACATGAATGAATGAATGAATGAATGAATGAATGAATGAACCTTTTATTTTAATATTTTGAAAGGGTGAGCACCTAAGAGTGGAAATCCACTTATAATCTAGTGGCCTTAGAAATATATATTAACCAAACAATCAATTGAAAACTACAATAGAGTATAAATACAGATATAATAATGGACATAAATAGAGGCAACTACAATATAACAATAAGAACATATAACTTGCAAAACAACCGTTTAAATTGGTAGACACTTCATGGGATAGATCAGAGGCCGACAGCGGGCCGGAATTCAAACCCAAAAACTGTGAATGCAATAGCTGTAGTACCCTAGCCCTAAACCTCTACACTACATAGAACGACCGACAGAGACCGGCATATTCTGTGCATATTTTAAAAATTCATTTTGGTAGGATACATGTGCATTACGTAAGAGCTAACCCGAAACCCAGATTCCGTCTCAGTCTTTCTCGGTCAAATTCATCTGATCTATCTCTTCCAGTGGTCACCGTTCAAATCGTGTCAGAATAAAAGGTAAAAAGATCAAAAAATAACATTATGCATATGGGGAAAAATGGTCGAAACGTCACTGATTTAAAACATAACGTTTCCTTGATTCCCTCCCAAATACGTTAACGCTCAGGAGACAATTGAAGAAACGTTGTCTTATAAGTCAGAGACACGTGAACCCTTATTGTGAAAAACAGAGACGTTTGCATATATTTTTTTTACTCCATAACTCTTAGCAGTGCTAGAGGTGAATCTCCGTATTTTCTAAACATTTTTCCCGTGGTTGTTCCTATTTTGTGTGGCTTCAGTAAAGTTGAGACCACTGTCATCACATGCGTTGTCTATGGCTTTATTTATTTATTTATTTGTTTAATTATTTACTTTTTAATGTCTTTTTGGCACTTTGCTCCGTGACAGTCACACATAGACATTTTCTGTTCTAACAAGTCACGCTTATTTCCCTCCATTTCAGCCGATTTTGAGTTCCACAATATAGGTTTGTGTGAAATAATGTGGATAATAAAACTCTAGAGCTTATTTTTGAAGGGAGAATTTAGGACTCAAAAAATTTAGCAATAATCCCAACGCTTTGCTTTAAACGATTTGCTTTAAAAGTATTGCCAAATGTGAGAATTGTCGTGCTTTAGAGAAAAAAATAGGACTTTAAGAGCGACTTTCAGTAAACATCGAGCATTCGACGACAGAAGTTGAAACATCGACTTCTTTCATATTTTGCACATAAATGGGTGTCGGTAAAACTAGAAACCTGATGTGGTTCGTTTTCCCGAGAAGCGCTTTATTTTCGAGAAAACGAGGAAATCGATTCTCGGGTTCGGGAGGTCAAAATCACAGGAAATTAATCTTGAAAATCGATACTATTAACTTGCATCGCCCTGGTAAACTAAAGCGCGGAGAAAAAGCTAGACACTTCTTATTAACAGAACAAGTCTTTTTCATTAACTACACAGTTACAAAACAGCAGTAGCGAAATTCAATGAGCACAAACGTTTCCAAACTAAAAGGCAGGTTCTGATGTTTACGTAGAAACTGATTTGGAACCCAACTTCTGTGAAATAATTTAACATGTGCCATATAACCTCAAATGGTCTCAATCCTGACGTTCAAAGGACAGTAGAAACATTGAACTAAACTATACCTTGAAACTGGCTTGGATTATCCATGCTGCTGTGTTTGGAAAAACCTCGAACATAGCGAATTTTAACAAATGAGGCTTAATGAAGTTCAACTTTGCTCACCCAGATATACACCAAAATTTTCGTGTTAAGCTACACGATCTCTTTTTTCTTCGTTGTTGCTTGATGCTTGATGATGGCTTCAAACTAAAATGTTCGGTTGATCTCAAAAAAGGTAGAGGAAAAGAGAAAATTGAGCGATACTAGTGTTATCGTTGCGAGTCTCTGTGCAAACCACGACAATACGTGACAGCTAATATGCTACACCTGTGACATCATATATCCAAATTTGGTTAAGCAATTTAGTCACGGTATTTGGTAACGCAATACAAGCAAATGTAGCAAGAAAATTTGCACACAAAGGAACAGAAGTTTGGAAACGTGAAAGTCGCCCATTTAGGGCTTTTTCTTCCTCTTTTTGGAGCTCAAAAGAATGTTAACGCTGAAAATTAACAAGAATGAAGTAGAGCGAGCCCGTTTGGTTAAAGAAGCAAATTTTCCTGTGTTTTAGTGTACGGCAAAATTCAACTTCACTAAGCCCCTTTGCTGAGTTCGAAGTGGTCCCAAACAAAGTAGCATGGATAACCCGAGCGAGTTTCAAGGTATGGTTTATTTCAATGTTTGTGGTGTCTATTGAATGAGGATTGAGACCATTTAGAATTATGGCACATGTTAAATTATTACACAGAAGTTAGGTTCCAAATCAGTTTTTACGTGATCATCAAAACCTGCCTTTTAGTGTGGAATTGTTTGTGTTCAGTAAATTTCGCTACTGCTGTTTCACAACTGTCTAGTTAATGAAAAAGACTTGTTCTGTCGATAGAAAGCTAGTGCCTATCTTTTTCTCTGCGCCTTAGTTTACCAGCGCGATGCAAGTTTACAGTACTGATTTTCAAGATTACTTTCCTGTGATTTTGACCTTCCGAACCCAGGAATCGATTTCCTGTTTTTTTTATTTTTTTTGTTCCGAAAATAACACGCTTCTGGCGAAAACGGACCACATCAGGTTTCAAGCTTTACCAATACCTAATTATATGCAAAATACGAAAGAAACCGATTTTTCAACTACTGCCGCAAAACTGAAATTTTACTTGATTTTTACTGAAAGTCGCTCTCAATATTGTACTTCTAGTAACTATATATATGTAATGAAACGGAATTTGTTTTACAAAACTTATGAGGAAACGGTACGTTAAGCAAGGGGTTGTATTATATTATTTTGTTTGTCCCTTTTCCTAGTTATATGCGCCACGAAAACGTTTCGCTGGTTAGTGTTTCTCCTGTAAGAGCAGCGGTAATTGAGCTCGCTAACAGCGAGGAAGACGCCTTTCGTGAGCTGTTTAGTTATCTTTTCAGTTCAGGCTGATAAGAAAAGGAGGTCCGAAACTATCGCTACATGCAGTTACATGTAGACAAGACGGATCAAGTGTGCAATTCATGTGCAGGCCTCTCAGTCAATAAAACTCTAATTCGCTTAGCTGACACGCAGCACGCGAGTAATGTAAATGTATTCACTCTTCGTCTTAAGCCTTGGTTGCACTTGCGGACACCTTTTGGATTGTCTGCAACAATTTGGACAGAAATTGACGTCAAAAGATGTCCGTGACAACTGGTCAATTTTTGCGCAAATATTTGCAATATAATGGTTAGCGTTGAACTGTTCAATTGTTAGAATTCACTGAACCGAAAAACTGTATGGAAGCAATGCGAAATAGTACCTATGCCTTCTACGAATTAAAGGCAGTAAAACTTAAGGGTTAGCATTTGCGCTACTGGAGTGGTGATCGTTAGCTTGTAGAGTGTACAAAACACTCATCTCATTACTCCAGGTCGCTCCAGCAAAACAAATGGCGCCCAGTACAAATCTGGTCAATTCCCTCCTCGATTGCAATGCCCACGTTGGGAATTTTCAGTCAAGATTTCGAACAATATTGAAATACGTGCCACCAGATTAAATCTCCCGTTACTCTCTCATTAGTCTGCATTTTTTTTAGAACAGAGTTTGCTGGACGAAATATCTAAAATTTGCATATCGTTGTCAGATGGTAAATGGTCAATCAGTGGGGCATTGTAACCTGGTGTCAACCGTGCGCTGGAATGCAGTGAACAAGCGTCTTGTCTTGCCCAGGGGCAGGAAAACGGCTCTTTTGAAGTGTCACCTGTTTTGACACAAGTCTTTGCGATGATTCTGTCGAAAATGGGGGAACGTGAAACGCGGAACAATGATATTTGTTTGTTTTGTCAAGTTGTTCGTCCAAGAAACTTTCAAGGGGTTGTCACTTAACTAAATTAAAATCCAACAGAAATGACAAAATTGTCCCAAGTGCGATCCGGGCCTTACGGGCCTTACGAAAGTTTGCTAAAGCCACACTTGTACGCATTAGCGTACCGTTTATTCGACTATGTCCAACTGATTATACCAGAGATACGAACGTGTATCGTCGTGGGATGGTTAATAGAATGTACAGGAAATTGACTTCGTAGTCGAATAACTCGGAAGTAACGGAATATCTCATGAGAATAAAAGCTCAGTCACAGTTTGTTAAATGTAATTTACCCGAACAAGACTGACTTCATCCCAATTCTAAGTCTTTTGTTTCTCAGTGTGTATATTATAGGATTTAAGGAAGAGACTAGAAACACCATTGTAAGTGTCCACGGGTGCAAAAATATGTACAATTTTGGCCACTTAGCTTCGACGATTTTGTTCAGTAGCCCAGGCAAAAGCGACAGAAAAAGAACCAAGCTAATAATAGCCATTTCCAGAGCCACCTTCTTCTCTCGTCTAAACACCACTGACACTTGCTGAGGCATACTAGCGCCTGCTGCAAAGGTCTTATGTCGACGAATAGCAAAGAACATTCCTATATGATTGACAATTGGCACTGCTATGAAGATAACCTTCATGGTGATGCCAAAAATCTTTCCAACTACAGGAGAGAACACAAACTGAACTAGACCTGTTAACAAAACCCAGCTTATTCCGGTCGAGACAATCACCTTAAGGACGCCTGAAAAAAGGAAATAGACACACTAATTACTCTCTGTAATTTACGATTTTGCTTTGTAGGTGGCGGCTGAGCAACATTAGAAGCGCCTGTATTTAAGAGGAAAGGGGGGGGGGGGAGAATTTAGCCGGCTACGTTTTTATATCACGTGCATGTTACAGGCATTTAAATCATGACTTCTTTGTCACTACCTATCCTGTTTTCAACCAACGCAGTTCAGCTGCGACTGGCAAAATGCCACCCGTTCATTGGCGTTTGCGGACGTCTTTTTCGGACGCATTTCGTACGTTAGCCAATGTCTTGTGGCAGTTAACAATCATACAGGTATGTCTATCCGATCATGCTTTATTGTGATCCTCAGATTTGTTTTCCGACGGTCACTGGCATGGTCAAATACAATCTCAGCAGCTTATGCTTTTCACTAACAAGGTTTTTATGTGCATCACATGGAGAGTTGAGCCCAGCTCAACTTTGGTGGTAGTAGGGATCACATCACATCACATCACATCACATCACTTTACATCACATCACATCACATCACATACATCACATCACGTCAAGTCCAACTACATCACATCCCACCTGAGCACATCAAATCGCAGCACAGGCATGACATGCATGGCATGACATGACATGTCGTAACGTGACAATATATAACATATCACATCAGGCAAATTCATTACATCTCATCCTATCATGGCATATTCACCTCACTTGACATTAACACATCACGTCATCTCATCACATCACATCAGAAAGCCACCTTCTGTAAGAGTATTTCATGAGCATCAAATAATCTATATCTAGTTATATCGCACCACACCACCCATGCACATCGCATAACAGCACACCACACTGCGCAACGCCACACCACACCACGTGACATGGCCTAACATGACATCGCATCACAACACATTACACTATTCCTCACCACATCACTTGACGTCCCGCCACACGACATCCTCTCATATCGCGTCACATTAAATCCGCATCGACTCACTTGATATAACATCACACGGTATCACCCCACCTTATCATATTACAAATGCAATTTCCTGAGTATGCTAAGCATAAAAATAATATACCTTTGTTGGTCACATTCGTGCGATACACAAGTGGTCTGGACAGCGCATAATGGCGATCAAAACTGATAACAGTCAGGAAGACAAAAGACCATCCAGATGTCAGCATAATGGTGAAATAAAAAGCTTTGTATAGCTCGTATTGATAACTGCATGCAGAGGGATCATGGTAAAGGGCCAGCCGTAGAGCGAGAAAGATTGGCTGAGCAGTGATACCCGTCAGGCAGTCAGTGGCGGCCAGGCTACACAGCAGTGTGTTACACGGTCTCTGCAGTGAAGGTGTTTTGATAATGGTGACGATAATGGCCAGGTTACTAAGGAATGCGAATACGCTGAACGGTATGTTCACTGCTGCCACGAGGGCTTCATTGATGCGAGCAGCTGAGTCGTCTCTCATTGGAATTCCAAACCACTCAGGAACACCACAACTAAGGGTCTCGTTGTCAGTCATTTTCTTCTGTAAGAATTAATTTTCAATGGGTATTAATGCTTTCCTTTCTACATTTGTATTATCTCATAGGCAATATTTATGAACCACTTGGATGATACAAGTATAGTCAATTAGCATATTAAGTGCCCTGGTTTGACTCTCCATTCCTTCGAGAGAGTATTGGCGTGTAACATATGTTTGAAAACTGGCAGCCAGATAGGAACGTAATAACCTCAAAATAACAAGATAAGTAATTCCTTTGTATCAGTAGTTTTATGCGTCTCATATGCGTTCAAGTGGATATACAATACAATACAATACGGTACCACCAAAATTTGGTAGTTTTTTTTTTTTTTTGGTTACAGCTGTGATTAAGGGGCCGGTTACATGAGGCGGGCTGGCCCGGTTAGCCGGGCTGGCTCAGTTTGCCGGGATCTCGGCACGTGTGTGAAACACACTAAAAATCAACTTTGCGATTACATGGAAAAATCTCAGCCCGGCTTGCTGGGATCCCGGCATTGCGATGCCAGGATCCCGGCTTATTAAGCCGGGCTGAACATTTACCAGGTAATCTTGAAGTACGTTGATTTTTAGCGTGTGCCGGGCCAACAGTTTCACTAGCGGGCCGATTACATGAGGCGGGCTGGTCTGGTTAGAAGGGCTGGCTCGGTTAGCTGGTTCTGTAAACTACATTATAAATCAACTTTGCGATTACATGGAAAAATCTCAGCCCGGCTACCTGGGATCCCGGCATCGCGATGCCGGGTTCTTGGCTAGCCGGGATGAAAATTTACCATGTAATCACGATTGCTGGGCCAGCCCGGCTAGCCGGGCTAACACTTTCTCGTCACTAAATTTAGCTTCAGAGCAAAATGGCTCACCAGAAGATCGATATTTTTCATCCTATATAACACATAAAGGTTTATCAGACCATAAAGCTACGTAAAACTGAAAATAATACCCAGAATAATGGATTAGCGAAAGTAAAAGCACTCGATTCATGCTCTTTGATGTAGCCATCTTTTCACACGACAGTTTCTAAATTTAGCCACAGGTGGGCTGGTTCGCCTCATGTAATACCGGGCTGAGCAGTCATCTCGGTAGACCGAGCCACCGAGCCAGCCCTGCTAACCGAGGCAGCCTGGCTCATGTAATCGGCCCCTAAATTTTGCTTCAGAGCAAAATAGCTTACCAGAAGATCGATATTTCTCTTTCTATATAACACATTAAGGTTTATCAGACCAGAAAGCTGCATAAAACTGAAAATAATGCACTGAAAAAACAGAGTAGCGAAAATAAAATCACCCGATTCATTCTCTTGGAGGTCGCCAACTCTTTACATGACAGCGTCTATAATTTAGCCACAGACGGGCTGGCTCCTGTAATACCGGACTGAGTAGTGATCTCGGCAAACCGAGCCACCCGGCTAATCGGGCCAGCCCGCTTCATGTAATCGGCCCCTTAGTGAATAAGCAGCAGGTTACAAAAATATGAGGGCTGTTTACTTGTTAGGAGAAGTGTTTGTGATTTCATTACTTTTGAATGAAAATAGCCCCTTTATTTACAGTGTACACGATTAGTTATTCAAGTTAAACGCTTTGACATGTAAATAAAATTATTCATTCATTCATTCATTCATTCATTCATTCATTCATACATTCATTCATTCATTCACTCGTTCGTTCGTTCGTTTGTTCTCTCGTTCGTTCGTTCGTTCGTTCGTTCGTTCGTTCCTTCCTTCCTTCCTTCCTTCCTTCGTTTGTTCCTTCCTCCTTTTTTGTTCGTTCATGCTTATGGGCCGGATGGTGTCAACGTTCAACCTCACAACCCTAATATACATAACAAATTGCTATGAAAACTCTTGACTGGCGGCTAAGAACAATCAAATTGAGATGCTGACAAAAAGGACGAACAAATCAGTTTTCCTGGCTGGCATTATGCATCATATCTAACGCATAAATCAAATTCACTGCTGTAAATGTGCTTCGTAAAATAAAAGCTTACTGGCAGCGTTGAGTCTGTCAACCTTTGCTCCCTAGCAGTGAGAAGCAGTTCTTTTTTTCCTTCTCACGCTGGGGTACATATTAAAACCTAGGGCTTCTGAGATCTTCAAGTGTGTAAACACAGTCAGAGGCAATACGAAGGCTTAATTCTTGAATGTTTTTTGAAATGTTGATATCTGCATCCAGATTTGAATATTGCTAAATATGCATGATTAAACCAAAGTGCAAATTACCAGTTCATCTATTATTTTTTCAACAAAGAGAAATGAAAGTTACAATATGACAGTTTCTCACTATTATCTTTCTAAATTTTAGAAAAGAATTTAGTTTAATATTAAACCAGAAATTCTGAAGTGTGTAAACACCGTCAGAAGCAATAAGAAGGTTTTTGAAAGAAACTGGAATTATTGACGCAGATGCAAATTGTACTAAAAATAGCATCAAACTACCATAAACTTCGGTCCTTCTCACGCTAAATCGTGGTCTTTCGACAAAAGTTAGTTGTTGATGTTCTGGGTAGTTAAAACCATCGTGTATATGTGTTCTTTTCCCACCTCATTAATGTTGTTAATGTTGTTGGTAGATGTGGCTACTAGCAGGTGTTATATTTATATTACTTTCCTCAGCCTCATTGAACAAATATGTTTGAAATTATTTTGTAGGCGACTCTGTCTAAGCTCCTATTGAACCTGAGCTTGGTGTAACTTAAAGGCTTTGTTTTTATGACCTGCTCTTAATGTTACTCGTAATCAAGATACACTAGATTTTTTTGAGTTATGCAATTTGCTGTCGGAAATGAAACATAATGACACGATTCCGTTAGTCTTCAACCGCAATTCTACAACGCGAGTGCTTTCTTTATCTAAAAACCGCTTAAGTTTCCCAGAAACTGTGAAAGCAAATGGCTATGAAAAACAATCATTTTGCATCGTTATTGCAATATCTTTCAAAAGGAGATTCTTATATTGAGCCTGTCTTATGGAACACGCATTGTGCTGCACTTCGTTGAGTTGGAGTTGCTTTCATGCAAATATAACATAGAGGGGTAGTAATGTAACTGTTTTAGACAATTTTGCCACATCAAAAAAGTTAATAAATAATTAAATAAATAACTATATAAAACACATATTCTTGCCCAAGAACGAAGCACGTGTGGCTATCAGCAAATAGCCAATGGCAGAATGAGCCAATCAGATTAACGTATTCTCAATAGAGCACAGGGCATATGTCTGCTAAAGCGTGGATAAGTAGGCTGTCCGCAAGCGATAACTGACTGACAGAGTAAAGCATGGATTTGCATATGGTAACTGCTACAGTTGCTGTGACTATAATTCAATGCTCTTCTACAGTTTTAAAAACGATTTGAATGTTGTAAGACTGCAAGCTTCGGCGACTCCCATTGGTTGAATTATCCTAACAGAGAAAGAATATCTTCAGTGGGACTAGGACTAGGACTGTTCTAGGAATTTTCCTTGTGACGCTACCAATTAGGCGCAATTACAAATCACAACTAAAAACGACAAACCACAAAATTAATTTATTACCGTCACGACTTCGATATCGGATTGGTTTTATTTCTGACACAATAGACATTCCAGCAATAATTCTAGTTTTCATGGTCTTCTAATTTCACTAAAAAACCGTTTTCATGAGCTGTGCCTGTTTGGCCTTCGTCAAACAGCTGGCTGTTGGTGTAACCATCATCTGTGCGTGCTACCCCGAGGGAAACAAGTTGCATATACAATATACATGAGTATATCACGGAAAGTAGCAAATATAATGAAACATTACATGGAAACAAAATAGGGATGCACGAAACGTATGAAAATTTAAACACGAAATAAATTGACCACTCCTACGGGTGATAATTAACGAAAAAAACTCTGTAGGAGTATTAAACAACTTCTAAACCTACTCATGAGCAGGTCTAACTTGCTATTGTCTGTTAGTCCAATTAATCCAGTGTTACACGTGGTCTAAATGAAGCTTACGGAATTGTAGAACAATGCCCTGGTCCTCCGGGCTTTGGTTTAGGTGGGGAGCTGGCAACCCGGCCTCGTAAAGAAGTAGAAGAAGAAGAAGAAGAAGAAAAAAGAAAACGGTAGTAGATGCTACGGAAACAGCATCAAAGGAAGAATCTTAAACTGGTTATGTCCGAATTTTCGGACACTCCAAAGCTGGAGTTCAGATAAGAAGACTGCCAAAGACCGGATGAAATGGAGATGCCCTTGTTGCTGCCCTCTGCGCCAGCCGACGCTGTATATATCTCATTGACTGTTAAACTGGTCTAAACTTTCTTTAAATCATCGAACTTTAACCCCTTCCCTCCCATGAGTGCCAAAAATCAAAATTCAAGACGATCCCAATTTTTATTTTGCAAAAATACTTAAATATAAATAATACCATGTGGAAGTACTGTTGACGATGTTTTATTTGATGGTCACAGCAGAGGACTTCACCTCAGGACTCGGAAGTTAAAATCAACTAAAGGTCTCCATAACTATGTTCTTTCTTGTATATATATATATATATATATATATATATATATATATATATATATAAAGAACAGTTTTTTTAGCATATTTGTACTGATGATTTCCCGTGTATAGATAAATAATAATCAAAATGATAAATAAATAATACTGACTCAGGGAGTGAAAGGGTTATACCTATGATTAGACTTACCAAAACATATGCTCTGGTTTTCCTTCAGAAATTTAACTTTAAAATTCGCAAGGTAAACAGTCATATAACATTCTACTCCAGAAACATAAAACGTCCGCCTCCCTAATATTGGCTTTCTCAGAAGTATAGGTGAAGCTCACATCTTTCTGCTTGTAAGCGACTGGTCATTTCAATACTCACCTTTCAAATTTGCAAAGCTCAGGCGGTACAAAATTGTTAAATGCTGATGGTTGACCGATGCGTAATCCTCTTGTCTTCGATGGATGTTCGCTGTGCACGTGTTTGCATCGATACCTTTATCTCATCTAATCTGCTTCAAATGTAACGGTACGCAGAAATAATTGTGTTATATTTCTGTCCTTGCATCACATTATCTAGGTTCGTAAAAACATGTCTAAAAATAAGTTTTTAACCATGTGCTTCTGAACGGAAATGGGCACCTTCGGTCATTAAAAATATTGCCATTTATTTAACTTAGAAACAATTGAATTCTAGTTACAGTTGAATAATGATATCTATATGCTATCATTGTTCAAAACTTTTCTTTGAAACGGGCTTTAGGGTCATCTACCGTTGTAGATCTTCACATGGCTGAGAACGAGGTCTAAGGTCTATTTTTCACCTTACGGGAACACACAAAACTGCTTAATTTAAAATAATCTTTAGACTATTGAGATTACAATAATGTATGATGGCAACGGTAAAACGGTAGCTTTCGTCCTGAAGTGGTATTCCGGGTGTACTCGATCAGCTAACCAAATGGCCACCGTTTTGTTTTACAATGAACAATGCTTTGAAATTTAGATTCATGGTAATCATATTTCATCACTATTTCAAAGTATTCCGAGATAAATTGTAGGAATCGTCTCCACGTTTGGTGGCTTAAGCTTGTTTATTCAAAAAAGTTATAAACGTCCGAAGTCTGTGAAGGCAGCGTCCGCCCCCCACCCCTCCTCCCTCCGTCCCCAGTCCAAATAGGGTTATTGCTGGATTCCATTGGGCGTCACTTATAGCAGATCCAATGATTCTCAGGGAAATAGCTCTTCAAAGTATTGTTGTGGCCAGAGGCCTTACATGGTCAACGCTTTATGGCAAGGCTCTAAGGACAATGAGCTAAGGATGTTATAGCAGGGCTATACGCCCTTAGAGTTGTACCTATTTGGCGTAAAAGAAGTGTTAACCGGAAATTTCTGACAGTGTATCGCCAAAACTGCGTGCTGTGTACTGTGTACTGCTAAAAATCTAGTGTGGCACTCTGTATGGAGTGATTACCCGTATGGACATGTATGGATAATCTTACCTTCTGTGATGGGATTTTTCGCGCCAACACAAACATCAGCTATTACAATCGGCGTAAATATTCAGGCCAAATTTAACTCAACCGCTTGAGCAATATCGACTGCGTTTGATTTTGCTCGAGTAGTTCAGTTGTGTTCGAAGATTGCAGATAACCAGAATGAAGGATATCTGCGATCTCAGAAGCAGCTGGGGCATTGTTATGAGTTAGAAGTATTAATTTCCGGTTGAATAAACAAGCGTTCGAAAATATAATGTTCGATCTTGTTCCACTGTCGACATTTTTGATTAGTCCTCTCTGAAAAAGTTCTCATCTCCAGAAATCGCGGACATTAGAGCCCGCGCCTTTTCGGGCGTCCTACATAGACAGCTCTTTTAAATGATGCATACCGCTGATCGAAGCGGTATAGTTTGGGCTCATATTTCATGATGGTGCACGATTCAATAAGTCCCATATAAAAACCATATAAAAACCACTGACCAAACTAAGTCGCTTAATATTCGAATGTACTGAAATTTAGCTTTCGAAGGATGGCTTTTGTAGGGTATTTGAAGCCGGTTCGGCCGAAATATCGCAGTTCCAAGAAAGTGGATTTTTGGACTTTAGCGAGGACTTTCAAATGTATGGCCGAATGCAATTTTTTCGTGGTTTTCAAGTGCAAAAAGTAAACATCAAAATCAATCTGTTGGAGCTGAAAATCGTAAGGTTAGTTTGTTCCATGTATAGTTTTAGTGAATCCACTTGCACATTTTTTCGATCCCATTATGTTTACCCGTAATCGCTGTTTATAAACTATGAGTTTTCGGTTTTTCGATGAAATCCCCCTCCACGCCTTATATTTTTTGGCCGCTAAACTGCTCACAGAAAACCGTAAAAAGTAAACATAAAATTCGAAGTATCCACCTTATTTTTTGTACTATATCTTTCTTGATAGACCAGTTTACCATGAACCGGTTGCACATTTATACTTAAACAAATTGATCGAGAGATATTTCTCGAAATTTTTTAATCTCCATACATTTCTTTGTTATTGTTGCGTTCCCTTCGATGGTCAATTTACCGCAGGATTTGTTGACCGTGGGCTCAAATGTCTGCGATTTCTGGATATGGGCTTGCATCACGTATAGGAGCTATTATTTTATAATTCGCACATTTTATCTTGTTGAGAGTGAATCTTCATTTTACCCTCGGACGTACAAGCAAAGTCACACCCATACCGTGGTCTAAGGTGAGGGGGAGGCTGATGGAACCCCCATTGGGGTTTCCCTACGCTACACCATATATCGATGAGATTTCACCTTTAGTAGAAAGCCTGTTATGTGCTCTACAAGATGAGGTACGTTTTCTTGGGTGCCGAGCTGTTGGGGTCTGTGACGTCATCCAAGATGGCCGCCATTTTATACAGGACATGTAAAATATGACATAATTAAACATTTTGCTGCTGTTTGTTAACATTTCGTGCATTTTTCACCTAAAAAAGGTGAAAAAATGGCTGGACCAACTGCTAATAATGACAACATTTCTTGTAGCGATAGCAACCGATTCTCAACTGTCGACGGTAGGTGTAGATTTTAATTCGTCTTGGAAAAATTCAAGAAAAACCTGAAAGTTAACCTGAGGGTTAACTTGCAACCCTCCTGGTATCAAAAGGAACTGCCAGCGAAAAGATCCGCAAAGTTTTGGCCGGGAGAACAGTAGAGGAAGAAGCAGGGAGGAGAGGGGGGAGGCAAAGAAATTGGGGGGAGCGGTAGAAGGCGCAATTGCCAAGGTGGCGAAAAGCTCGGGAAATTTTGTAACAATGCGTGATATTTGGCGGCAGAATTAAAAGGACATACTGATTATTGAACTTACACCCATCCTCAAATCAAAATAAACTGCCCAAGGAACGATTTGCGTTATTGTGGTGGGGAACAGAGGCCAGGGAATCGGAGGAAAAAGGGCTGGGTATAGGGGAAAAGGGCCTTTAAGGGTGATTCTCGCGTTGGTAGGACTGGAGGAGAAATGGCATAAAATTTGTAATGTTGCCTCATGTTTCGCAATAGAAAAGGTTAAAAGTGGTACTGTATGCTGATACAGGATGGTTTGCCTCGGTTTCATGCAGCACAAAAAACCTCGCTTTCATGTGGGGTCTCAATATGAGGTCGAGGCATAGGGGAAATACGTCACGAGATCTTAGGTTTATTATTAATTATGATTCCATTGGTTTGTTTGTCGGTAACGGCGTCATTTTGGTTCATGTCTGAAGCGTGTAAGGGTGAAATTATGAAGCCACGTCGAAGACCTTTGCGATGTTTGGATTCTTTTCAGAATATTTTTGGACGAGAAGCATTGCGTCTAATAACAAGACCCGACAGATCACATTTGGCTCGATTGGCCGAGAGGATCAGAGAAAGAAGAGAAGAAACGTGGCGTGTGTTGAATAGAGATCGCGTGGCGGCTTTTATTGAATTGGTGACCCTTGTCTGGGTCGATGAAGAAAATTGCATCCGTCACGCTTCAGAGAGAGGAACTGCGGATGAATCCCTCACGTGGACATTACTGCATCGTGTGTTGCCGTTTGCTTTACGACATTGTAATGATTTTTCAACATTGGCAAAGTGGGCAAGACCGATGTTTATGAAAGACTTTGAAAAAATGAGAACGTGTTTGGATATTAAATTTCCAGACTTGCGTGAAACATCGAGACATTGGCGTAAGGTTTGTCATTATTATGAGGGAATATGGAAAGACAATCAATAAGACATATAGCGTGACGTTTTCATGTTTATTATTTAACCCAAGTAGAACAATTACAAATGTTTATTAGCTTTATCTAACAATTGTTGTAAACGCACACGTTTTTTGCCACTGAATTTTTTTTTTCGTTGACTATGAATTAAATGCATGTATTTTTTCAGTCGTTTTCGTTTTAATTGAAAAGGAGAAGATCTCACAGTTATGTCTTCCTCCGAAACAAGAGGTTCAAATCGGAGTAAATAAAAAGTGTTATTGTGTATCTTATTCTCGTTCAAAACGCTTCAAATCACCCCAAAAGGCCATTAAATAGCAAGTAGTATAACACATTAACAAGGTGACCGATTTATAATTGTGAATTATTTCGCATTTACGGCAATTTAACGTATTTGCTGCATTTTTAATACAAACTCTTATATTTTTCCGAGGTCAAAATATATGCAAAATGGAACAGGTTAATATATGCGCTCCTCTCATAGTGAGCTTGGGCTACCTGTGAAGGTCCCTGTGCTAATCATATATAATGATAGCAGATACAATTAACAACAGCTAGCGCGAAAATACATTTGACGATTCATCATCAGCGTTGAATGCAATGAAAACAAAAAAAAGATCCATGACGCCTAACACAGCTTAAACATGTAAAACGTGTTCCAAGTCACTCGCTTTGAATCTTGGATGACCCCGGGAAGGCATCCTATTCGCTGCTTCTACATTCCTGACCGGCATAAGGACCACACACACGTTTCGTTCGCAGCGCCTGTTGTGCTTGTTGCAAAAACTTTGAAGCCAGGGGCTTCCAAAACGTCGAGAACTACATAAGGAGGTTGATTGACCCGGTACGTTATCTGGTTAGGTGGAAAATTCCTCTTGACGTCGATACGCGTTGCTTGTTTCAATTCATTTTCGATCACTTCCCTAGGAGTCAGAGGAGTGCTCCATTCTTGGCAATAAATGTACGTTTGTGTACCATTGAATAGTCCGTCTTCACTTGACAGGTTCATCTTATTGCTAACCAAGATGTAAGGCATGACGCTTTTCACTGGAATTGTCCAAGCAGTAAGATACCATGCAAGAATGATGAAGTGCTTTATTGTGGACTGCGTGAGTCAGTTCTTTTGTGGTGTGATTCGAAGGAACCAATCATTAGAAGCCTTTTGACAGATACCGGAAATAGAGTACTAAAGTGTGACGTCACGTTGCCATGGCGCTAAATTTTTCTGGTCTAAACGATCCCTTCTGACTGAACAAAACAATGGCACGTCGGTCACGCAGCTTATGTTTCTTCAATCAAACCACGCAAAAAAAGAAAAGACTCCATAGAAGTCTTTGTCACGTTTTGCCTTAGGGTTCTCCTAGAGTTACGCAATGTAAATTTTACTCTAAGAAGGTCAAAAAGGTCGAAATGGTTCAGTGCTTCGCACCCGACTGTAACCATCAGTCCGAGAGCCATACGTGTAAGCTTAAGTTCTTTGGCTTCCCGAGCAAGGAAAAGAAGAACGAAGAATGCAGACGATGGATTCGATTGCTAAGGTTTGTATATTTTTTTGCTCATAAATACTGTAATAGCATAAAACTGAATTCTAGTGTTTGTACACGTAAAGCTTCTGCGAAACAATTCACAACAAATCGAGTTCAGGTGTCTTCGATGTCGATCGGCGCATTGTTTTGGTTTGGCAATATCCGTGGATTAAGCCTTCTCCTACACTATATAAGTTGAACTTTTCCGAACCAAACAATCATCAAATGTCTTCAGTCGAAGAAAGTAAGAAAGTGGATCATTCGCGGCCTGATTTTGTGTGATGATGTGGTTTCGCAGTATGTGCAATCTCGCAGTGAGCGTGTTTATAGTAAAATCACATGGCTTTCTTTAGCGTTTCAAGATCGAGTTCTAGCATACGTTTTGCCCTTTATTTTAACATTTTTAATTGCACTACTTAAGGGCAGTCGAGAAATAGGCTTGAGTGATTTTCTTCTTTCATATATCTCTCGGAAAACAGGAAGAAAGACAGAGCCGAGTCAATACTCAAGAGTGTGCAGCTGCCATTTCAGAGATGGTAGTAAATCTCTCGGACCAGAGATTTGTGGAGAAATGAAGACAAAATTTTCCCAGCTGAAGGAGGACCACCAAAGAAAAAGAAGAAAATGGTAGCAAAGAAGGAGACATTGCAAGAGATGGTGCAGGCAATGATTAAAGGAAAGGAGCAACAGCAAAATGAAAGCCCCAAGGATACAAAGAAAGCCAGCACAAAGGAAATTGTTCTGGAGGCAGAGTTAGATCAAGTAAAGAAAGAACTTGCAGACGTACAGGCCAGGGAAAATTACTGGAAGAAAAGCTACACTATTTCACGATTGACTGCAGAGGTTACAAGAATGGAAACAAGGCTTCCAACTAGAGAGGTTTTTGATATTGTAGTAAATCATGCATTAAGATTCAAGGATTCCATCACTCACTTTTCTGGTTGGAAAGTGGAATCAATCACTTTTGAAGATCAAATTTTTATGACTCTGATGAAGATAAGGCGAAGCATTTTATTCACGTTCAATGTAGTACATTTTGATTAACTTGGGTTCACAACCAGCCTTGTTTGTTTGCTCCTTCCCCCTCCTTCATCTCCTCATCGTCGTCACTGTCTACCTCGTCATCTTGATTGTCAGTGTCTGTCTCATTTTCAATGGTCGCCTCATCTTCATCGTTTTCACCGTCTTCCTCGTCGGAAGTTTCCGCCTCCTCCTCTTCAGGCACCGATCGCCGACGGAAAACTCTATTTAATAAAAATTTTCTTCTATCAACCGCTGCCTCCATAGCCTCTTCACGGTCCATTCCTTCTTCTTTCATAAACTGATGCAAAGTTTTAATAATTTCTTCGTGCACTGGATCCCTTTTTAGACGATCATACCATTTGAGCGATTTTAGGTAGAGCCTTCTTAACTTTACCCTAAAATAAGGAAGCAGACGGTTGAACGCTTTGGCCTCAGCCACTGTTTGAGAAAACCCTTTTTCTTGGAACTGCTCCACCTGTTTGCTGTATTTCTGACTGAGATCCAGTTTGACTTCAGTTCTCAAAACTTCCCAGGGGTCTTGTTCTTCTTCTTCGTCCTCATGTATGTTATCATTGTCTTCAATGTCTTCACTTTCGTCTCAGTATGTTCTCATTTTCTTCATTTTCATCAACTGAGGGAGATGGTGGAAGAGAATATGGAAGCATGTTTTCCTGTTGTTCTGGTTGGTCTTCCGTTTGGTAAGCTAAACGACAACTCTGTTTCTCGTGTCGGTCGCGATTGTCACTACGACTAAAGGGTTTTTGACAATATTTGCAAAGATAGGCTATGAACTAACTCCTGAAAAAACATTCGTTTACAACTCCCTTTTAGTAACTCATAACGAGTTAGTTAATGTGGTATGAGGTATGTGGTAGAGTGAGTTACTCATAATAGGTTATACGCATGCGCAAAATACGTGCTCATTCCTCCTCCTCACAACTCCTCATTTCCTCCTCACCGCTCCTCATTTCCTTGTGAGTTATTTATGTAAAGGGTTGATTTTTAAACCGGTTGTAAGCAGGTTGCACCAGTTCAGAGCAGTTTCTACCGGTTTGAAGCGGTTACTCGATCTAACCATCTCATTTACTCCTCACTACTCCTCACTGCACATTTTTGGTGCAACACCAAAATGTGCAACATCCCTCATTCCTCCTCCTCCTCCTCCTCCTCATTCCTCCTCCTCCTCCTCATTCCTCCTCCTCCTCCTCCTCATTCCTCCTCCTCCTCCTCCTCACTACGCATTCTGGCGTTACGCATTCTGGCGTTACGCATTTCCTCCTCCTCCTCCTCCTCATTCCTCCTCCTCCTCCTCCTCATTCCTCCTCCTCCTCCTCACTACGCATTCTGGCGTTACGCATTTTTGCGTTACACATTCTGGCAGCATTTTGGCGTTACTCTATAAAAGCAAGATAATAAACCATACATGAATTCAGTTTTCAGCAACTCAACATGTCCTACACTTGTCAATATTGTGGAAAAACATTTGGACGCAGATATGATAGAGATCGTCATGAGAAACGAAATTGTTGGAAACAGAAACAACAAAGAAAAAGGACCACTGATCATCGTATTTCAACCCGCAATCGGGGTATTCTTCAGTGCCTAAGTCCTATAGTATTGGAAAAAGTGAACCCCTATGATTATAACGATCTATCACAACGGTTTCTTTATAATCTTTATAATACAATTTTAAGAGACTAAAGGAACAATGTAAACATTGTAGCAAAACACAGTTGTTCCCAAAACATCAACCATTAAGCTTAAAGTTTAACATGGCAAACAAAAATGAGGAAGTAACTGCGTAGTGAGGAGGAGGAGGAGGAGGAATGAGGAGGAGGAGTTGGTTAAAATAAAATCCTTCAAAAGAAAGAACGTTAAATAACTTTAGTATTCCTCAGTATTCTTCTTTCCATATAAATGTCGTTTGTTTTTGCTTCTTTCCAACATCGAGAACACACCTAGTAAATTCGATAATGCATAAACACTCCTGTTCCCCTGATTGACTCTTATAGTCACATAAAAAACGAATTAAACTGCTCAAAAGCGTTAGCTTCATTTGGATCGTCACCCATAAGGATGTCATGCACACACACACACACACACTCACACACACACACACACACACACACACACACACACACACACACACACACACACACACACACACACACACACAAAAGAGAGTATATTAGTTGGTTGTCTTATGGACCATGCGTAAGGCAGTTTTTAAGTAAAAGTATGACTATTAACAGTAATGCGCAAAATAAACTAAAATACAGCTAAAATAAACTTCATATATTTACAAATGCCGAAAAACAGCATTACTTTAATAAACCGTATTAATGCCTCACAAGGAAAAGATCCAGTTGCCGTAGATAGAGCATGCGTATTTCTTACCTTCGTAAATTCAATAAAACATGTTCAGGCTCGTCAGAAGACAGGTAAGGGGAATGACAGTGAGTGACTTTTCCTCTGTTCGAGAAGAAGGAAAGGAGCCATTTATTCAGCTGAAAATATTGTCTCTAAGCTCCATACTTTAGTGATTCAGTTTCTCAGTAAAACGTCATTAAAATCATAAAGGAGTAATGTCACAGGTTATTTGCTCAGCTTACAGAAATAAAAAATAAGGTTATGGACTCTAAATAAATAGAAAAGAGCAATTTCTTTATTTCTTTATTTTGGAACTAGATGTTTTGCAAAATGCCCGGTGATAAAAATTAGAAGGAGCAGATGTTCAAATAGCAATCTATTTTCAACGTCCAGTTCATGTTAGTAGAGGGGATGTAACAGCCAATTCTGTATACAACCTTTTTCAATCACAATTGTGAAGTAGCAGATCGTTATTGTTCGGTGCAGCTAAAGATTTCGGTGAAAAATTGAATTTTAGGGACAGTTGGGGACCTTAGGGATATGACTTAACTGAATCAAAAGGTGTCAAATAAATGAGATATCGATTTTTATTTATTGAGTAATATCCACTAAGTTTTTTTTTGTTTTATATGCATGGTATTTCCCGGTCTCATATGTTTACTTCCTGCTTTCTCTACGAAAAGTAGCTAGTACGGGGCGAAGAGGTCCCCAGTACCAACCCCCTCGACTACTTAAGCTGACTTGGCCTTCTTTGGTACTCTGTTCTTGTTCGTCACCGCATGCTTAACGTATCTCTTCAGTTCTGCGGGGACTCCTAATTAAATGGGAGCCTCCTAGTGAGGCAAACATGGAAAAAGTCCCCGAAACATGGTTGTGAGACCATAGTTTATGGGCTCCTGATGAAGAGACTTGTTTTAAAACCTTGTTTTTTTTTATGGCAACAACAAAGGCACTGCAATTTATGTTGAAAGCACTGCAACTGTGAGCATCTTGTGTTTTACGTTCACACACTATGGGGCTGTTTACATGTAGCCTGAGAAAACAGCCCACGTTTCGCAGGGTCGCCACTTGAGCCTTCGCAAGCGACGTCTGAGTAACGAGCGTCTGAGTTCCCTAGCGTTTCAACCAATCAGAAGCACTACCTAGAACTGGGTAGTGACACGTCATCAATATGGAATTTTTGCGTCTGCTACCTCAGACGTCGCTTTGCGAGGGCTCAAGTAGCGCCCTCACAAGACGTCGGCTGTTTTCTCAGGCTATTTACATGGAGAGTGAGGAAGATCCTAGCACTAGGAAGATCCTAGAAAGCGAAACAACTTTTCCTTTAGTTTACATACAGTGAGTTTTCAAGGTAAAAAGACTAAGTTTACAGCAAATCTTGCTTCACTTCTCTCGAATTCCACCATGTTTGCTTTTCTGTCCGTAGTGCTAGGATCTGCTGGGTAGTTCACATGGTTCTAGGATCTTCCTAGACACTAGGATTTTCCTATCTCTCATCTCGGAAGATCCTAGCGCTAGTGCCAACTACAACTGCATGTAAGCCGAATACAGAAAACACATTGCGCTAGGATGATCCGCCTTCTAGGATCTTTGCCCTTCCATGTAAACCGCCCCTATGACTGCGTAACTTAACAATAACATTTCTATCGGTAATTAGTTACTCGTATACGTACAAAATCCTGGAGCTAGTGTTGTTCGTGCACGGTCATGGCAAAAGACGGTAGCAAAACACAAAACAAAGGAATTTGCTACGCTTCATAACAAGATTCTTTCTATTAACTGTAATGAAACGCTAAGAACAAACATCTTTATGTGTAGTACAGTAAGGTTTATAAGCCACGATATTTCAATCCCTTGTCAGCTTTCTGAATGGATTTGGACTCAAATAGGGCAGTTTATTATTATTATTATTATTATTATTATTATTATTATTATTATTATTATTATTATTATTATTATTGAGTGGCACTTAATGTGCGTAGTGAAATACTTTTTGACTTTTAACACGATTGGTCACTAAGCTATGGTTCACACGTTGGGAGTACCACACATTGTCCAACAATTTCTTTATTTGTTGCCAGTCTAAGGCCAAGAAGCCCACGCGAGAAAACAAATTGCTTTTGCAGACAACATATCTTTAACCCGACATTTGAACATTTTCAAGAAGTATTAAAATGTAGATATATTCTTTTTTTGCTTTTTTTTTGGCTGAAGCGTAATCATAATTAGTATACCCTTTGTGTTTGACATGCCTACTAGCTAGGCTTGAGGTGGTTGTGCGGACTTCTGTTATCGTTATCGTGCGAACATAAAACACATTATTTCACATCACATGGTATCACAGTACAGCATACCACATTGCATGACAGCGCATGACATAGTATCAAACGACATGACCCTACGTAATTATAACGTGAAATAATGTTACGTGATATGATGTGACATCACAACATATCATAGCGCATCACATCACATCACATAACGTCACACATTCACATCAAGTCACTACACATTAACACATCACATCACGATGACACTTAAGATTTTTGTGCGAATGTTATGACAGGAGCATGCAATACATCACGTTTCATCACACTACACCACATCAAAAGTCCCCCTTGGGGAAGTGGTTATAAATTATGCACACCACGTTACGACACACAGCATCGCCCGACACCATACCACACCACATCACATCACACTACATCACAACACATCACATCACATCACACCACACCACATCACATCACATCACATCACATCACATGAAATCGCATCTCGCCACACCAACTTACGCTACAACACACTACAATTCATCAAATCCCATCTCATCACATCACACTAAACCATTTCATATCACTTAACGTTGCATCACACGTCATCACAACACAGCGCCTATATCATTACAAATGGTATTTAAAGCGTTACCAAACATAAAAATATTACCTTTAGTGGTGACATTCGCGCGATATACAAGTGGTCTGCACAAAACATAATGACGATCAAAGCTGATAACAGTCAGAAAGGCAAAAGACCAACCAGAAGATAGCATGATGGTCACATAAAAAGCTTTAAATAGCTTGTCTTGATAACTGCAAGTCGAGGCGTCATGGTAAAGAGCCAATCGTAGAACGGTAAAGAGTGGCTGAGCAGTGATACCCGTCAGGCAGTCAGTGGCGGCCAGGCTACACAGCAGGATGTTACACGGTCTTTGCAGTGAAGGTGTTTTGACGATTGTGACGATGATGACGAGGTTACTAAGGAATGCAAAAATACAGAACGGAATGTTCACTGCTGCCACGAAGACTTTATTGATATGAGCAGCTGAGTCGTCTCTCATCGGAATTCCAACCCAGTGAGGCACGCCACAACTGTAGCTCTTAGTTTCGTTTGCGAACATTTTGTTCTGCAAGATATGTTTTAATAGATTTGATGATTTCCCCACTAAATTTTTGTCACCTTAAACACAACATTCATGGCCTTTTGGATGACACAAATGCGGTAGGTGGATTGGCCATGTCTTCGAATGAGTGAGCACTTGTCTTTGTCTTTCTCTACTCCTCTCCTCACAGAGAAAACCAGCGAGCATAAGCAAAGACTTACCTTCGAAGAAAATGGATGGATGCACAACAAACTATGTAATGAAACAGCCAAATGTTTTAGCTTAACTCTTTAAATAATCTGAAAGGCAAGACCGACAAGATTGACTCAACAATCTCCAACTTCATTTTGAATTCGACAAAAGTTTTGCGGTTTACTTTCTAAGCTGAAAACGCTTTGCGTGCTAGCATCCACAAGAAGCCCTTAGCAACAAGCCGGCGCTGTTCTGTTGGTAGGGGTATCCTCCCTTAAAGATTTCATCTCCCGAGAGATGTGTCGACGATGTATCAAGGGTATTCAGGAGTGACCGCAAGTCTAAAGAGGAAAGATGCTCGAGGAGACGTGACGGCTGCTATTCCTCCAAATATTGCTGTTATAAGTATATTTCAACAACAGGTAACCAACTCTGTGCTTATGCGGCTGACATTCAATAGAAAATCTGACCTCATTATTGTTTTTTTGCTAATATCTTGTTTACCTTCGTACAATCTGGGGATTAAGTTCTTCTTCTAAGAGAGAGTAGAGATAGATAGATAGATAGATAGATAGATAGATAGATAGATAGATAGATAGATAGGTAGATAGATAGATAGATAGATAGATAGATAGAGAGAGAGATAGATAGATAAACTATTCTTGAACCTATTAGTCTGACAATGCGGGAGACTACACGTGCACGGGCGCCTTAGATTGAATCGTGTGGAAAATGCTGACGGCAAAAGCTTTCTCAGTTTATGCTGGCCATTGCTAACTATCCTCTCGAAAGTGCGCTTACAGATGTTGATGTTCTGCTATTGTGGGCAGGCCTAGCCTACTTAGCGCACAATGGTATTAAATATATGGACAAATAATACGCACCGCTCTTCTCTGGATGCGCTCTAATTTATTCGATAAGCAGGGGATAGTGAAATACTGGAGCTGCGTAGTCCATGACGGAACGTATACATGCGGTGTAAAAACGAGAGAGGTCACTCTCTGTATACTTGGTGGTCCCAACCAATATTAATCGAAGCGAAAGATTATACTGTTGGCTTTGCCTTTGTTCATTAAATGAACTGTGGTTCTTGGATTTCTTTTTTTTTTTTTAATACCTGCATCCACCTTTGAATATTGTGATCAAACTTGAGTGCAAAAAACAGTTTAGGTTTAGGTGCTTATTCCCGACGAAGACAACGACTACTACAATATGAACGACATGGCAGAAGACAAGACCAAGTTGTTTGTTTGGGTTGGTTTTTTTTTTGTTTTGTTTTGTTTTGTTTTGTTTTTTATTTTTCATGAAAACAGGGCTCGTGCTCAGATCTTCAAATACGTCACAAACGTAAGTGACAATTAAATATATACCCGGAAACAGTAGCGTGTTGTATTGGCCTGTACTCAAGACCTCTGGCGCTGAGTTCCATGCCAGCCGACTTCATGGGCGGTAAATAATATATGTCCCTTTGATTGACGCCTTCACCAAAAGGCGCCGTGTAGAAGCGGGAGAAAAGTTTTGAGTTCACAACATGGTTCAATATTACCTATCTTCATAAAATCATTCAACCATGTTCTTAATATACGTTAAACAACAGCATGTGTAAAAGGAATAATTACACTGGTCGAAATAAAACAATAACGAATAGCATTTTATATGAAATAGAAGACAAAACCTAAGGATTGAAGAGGACTTTTTCCATTTCAAGACAGATTTACGTTTTCTTTTAAGTTATATTCTTCACATGTCATGAGAGATATTAGATCACTACTGCTAAATTGTATGGTAAGGCGGCAGTCAAATAGAAACGTGATAACTTCAATGTACCAAGAAAACCAATTTTCTTCATATTGGAACAAGAAGGTTTGTACAATCTAATGAACTTGAAATCTATACGTTAGAGTGGAAAATGCACGAGAATTTTGCATCATAAAATTGTGACTTAGCAGTGGATTGCAAAAAAATTGAAGCTTGTTTACTTTAATTGAAACGGGGCATCTTCCTATTTGGAAAGAAGTTAAGTTTATTGATCGTGACCCTCACTGGTACACACGTAGGGTCAAAGAGGCTATCCATATAAGACTTCATCCTAATAACATTAACAGAGATAGCGCAATCAAAATTCCTGAAGCTTGGATACCTACGATCAGAAAGCACAACAGCCGATCAACCACAAAGCGGACCTGTGAGGGAACAACATCTAATAGTCGGAATAATAATAAGGATCGAAATGCACCAATAGCAGCGAACCAACATGCTACAAATAGCGACACGTAAACAATCGACCTCATCGCCTAACTGAAGACTACCAGTATTGCAGTCGAAACGTCGCGATCAACACCTCAGAGCGATCCCATCGTGAGACAAACGAATAAATGGAATTGTAGAGAAGTGTTTGTGATTGCTGATGAGCGTTGCAAGGCGTCAAAGTCTGTTTACTGATTGTGGAGAAAAGTGTGTGATTTCTGAAGGAGGTTGCAAACAATCAAACTTGGTACCGTGTGAGAAGTGTTTGTGATTTCTGAAAGGGATTACAAACTTTTGAAAGCTTGTTAAGTTGTGGAGAAGTTTGAATGATTTTTGAAGGAAGTTGCAGAACATGGAAGCTTGTTAACTTGGTTGGATGTGTTTGTGATTTCTGAAGGGGGTTGATAACGCGATAACGCATGGAGTAGAGTTTATACATAAGAACATGGAGGTGATAAAGTAGCGTTGTTTGATAGAATGAAACTTTATATAGAGCTTATTTCCTTCCACAACTTTCGATTAAAAATAGTCCCTTTATGCTCATGGATTGGAGGGTGAAAACGTTGAACCAGGCAAACGTAGTACGTTAAAAGATATGCAAAATCTTTACTAACAGTTAAGAACAACTAAATCAGATGCTGCCCAAAACGACAATCAAATCAGTTTTCCTGGCTGACTTTTAGAGGAATCAACTTTATGCAACCATCGGTAAAAAAAAAGACGCACAAATCGAATTCCTGGCTTGCTTAATTGTGATTCAAAAAATAAAAGCTTGCTGACGGCGATTGAACCTTTATCCGCTGGCAGTAATAAATTCAAGCCACCTATTTTCCCGCGCTATTTAAAATGTTAACCCTAAGGCAGGTGTCTAAACAACGTCAAAGGCAACAAGAAGGCTCTAAAACAAAACCTGTCGATGAGCGCTACTGACTTATTACCCTCTCGTACACAAGTCTCTCCCAGAACACTAAGCAGAGGATATAAAGTGAATTCTCAACGGTGCAACAAATAGTCACAATTTTTTGCTACGACTACGAGATAAAACCACAGAGCTGAAAACTTGGCCTACTATTTCCATGTTGCAATCCATATCTATCTTGATCACCCTTACGACCATAAAGACCATAAAAGCCTCTCAATAGTTTCAGTGCATTGATACACTGACTCCGGGGGTGACTTTGTACTGCCGTTATTGACGCAGATGCAAATTTGTGGTTTATGAAAGAGTTACCAAAAATAGCTAACAAGGCGATACAAAATACCATACATAATAGCGATACAAAATGCCAAGCATCCGGCTGGTTGATAATAACATTTCTTTAGTGCAAAAGCTAAAGCCTTCTTAAAATTACCAAATATTGATAACACCCGTATTGGATATTGGACTTGTATTATGGATCACGAAACGGCTACGCCTCGTTGACTATTTATAACGAAAAATAAAACGTGGGAGAGTAGAAGTATTATAGTTTTAGATAATCTAGTTTAGATTATAACATATATCTACACCCTCAGGACGAAACGCGTGCGGTATTGGACCATCAACAATAGTCAATGGCGGTGTGACTACAAGCTTTGGTGACATATTTTAGTTGAATTTTTACAGCGCAACAAGTTTTAGAATGGGACTAAGAAACCATGAACATTATTAAACATCAGTAAATTATTTTTAGAAGGACCAAACACGAGAACAATAAACCACAAGTGTGCGAGAACCAAAAACAATTAACTTTGTAAGAGCGTTAAACAACTTCTTAATCTATGCATATCAGTAGGTTCATCTTAACCGTGCTATTGTTTATTAGTCCAAGGTTAATCATCTTGTAGACGTAGGCTTTTGTTAGAATCTTAACCTAAACGCCATGGTCATACCCTGCTTTGTTTTTCTTTAAAAATCAAACCATTAAATTCAACTAATTAACAGTCACATAACTCCCGCTAAAAAAAATAAAACTTCCACTGCCCTAAGGTTGGCCAATTAAGGAGTGTAGGTCAAAATCAGATTTTTCTGTTTGTTCATTACTTACGTTTACACAGCTTAGCTTAGCCGCTCCAAAATTGTAAATTGTTCATGTTCAACTGATGTGTAATCCCCTGGCCTTGGATGGATGTGGAATGTACACGTACTTGCATCGCTATTTATTCCTTGTCTAAACTACATCATAGATAACGGTATGCATGAATGACTGTGTAATATATATTTCTTGCCTCGCATCGGTTCCAGTATCTTTTCTTTAAACCTAACAACATGGACGACAAGTTACAAGTCAAATAACGTACTATTGCATCACAGATGACATATTTATTGTAACTTATCGGAGATTAGTCATTCCAGTCATTCATGTCACTGAAACTAGTAAAATATTATATTAGAAACAGCTGTGGGTTAATCTTATATAAATGAAACAAATTTGAATAATTTGATATAACGAACTGATACGTGCAATCTTTTTGCTATTTAATTGTAACCCCAAAATGGCCTCTTTTTTGTACTTGGTCTCAGCCCCTTGGTTACAAAAGTTAAGGTGTCCGCGGCGATGATTAACGCGACGAGTATTAATTTGTGTTTATCGCCCACACGAAATCAGTGGCTTAGCTATGGTTCATTTTTAATGATAGCAGTTCAAATTTAGCGATAAACTGTGACACAACACCATCGCCAACCCTGGGAAGATGAAGATTCTAATGATGGTGATCATAAATTACAGTCTACGTATGATGGAATACACACTCTTTGCAGGGAATTGATCGCTCATTTACACATAATTGCAAAGACTCGTGTAGCAAAAATCCCAAATAAGTATGAAGGGCTACAAATTGGGCTACAAGTGGAAAGTGTATGTGCTATTTTTGACAATTTTGAGTTGAACTCTGAGTTAAAAGACTAAGGGAAAAGAAAATGTATTTAGACTAGCAAAGTTGTTGAATGGTCATGGTCAAGAATTGTGAAACTCAGATGTCATGGCAACCTACAGATTAAGATCTTAATGACGCGGAAATTAGTTCATAAATCCCATGCAAATTGTATTTTTGGACAACACTTATATCACTTTTACCTTTTTCTCGTACAATATAGCAGTTATCGGTGTACACATATTAACAGGATGTGATAGTGTATCAGCGTTTTCTGAAAAAGGGCAAGAAGAAGGCAGACCAACCGCTTTTCAAGAATGAAAGTTACGTCAAGGCAATAATGAAAGCCGGGCAGGTGTGGACTCAATCGGATTTGACTTTTATCTCTACGGAAGCTTTAATATTTCACCTGTATGGAACGAAATACCAAAGCGTCTTACTGCGCAAAGGACCTAAGCAAATAAGGAGCAGTGCTTTTTCACTTTGGAGGTCGTCATCCGAAAGTTATGTCAAAGCGATAGTGAAAACCCGGCAGATGTAGACTTTATCGGATTTGACTTTTATCACCATGGAAGCACTAGTATTTCACATGTACGGAAGGAAATATCAAAAAGTCTTACTGTGCAAAAGGAGGCAGAGTAGGACTAAAAGCTTTATCATTATGTAGGTCATCGCCACGTCTTTACATTGTACGTGCCAAATATTGAGCAGCTATCTGGATAAGAGCTTTGTGTTTACGTTTGCTTTCATATGTTCCCTGTTCTCATGGGCATGGCTGGCAGGAGGATTCGCACATCATTATAATCTACTGGCATTTGCCTGGCTTAACGGGGCTATGTCACGCTATTTTAGTATCTTGTTAAAAAGCTAAAACGTGTCTTGCATCAATTGAATTCCAAAAATAATGCTCTAGCTTTGTTATTAAAGACTATCTTACGGCACTGAAACTGTTTCCTGTCGTCTGTTGCTACCGATGGCAAGGATGGAAGTCGATTGAAACTTGAAAAAATTGGGCCAATTTTTTCAAGTTTTGATGCTATGTTCTCAAAAATCACCCAAAAAATATTATGGTTAGGTCTCCCCGAAAAAAATTCATTTGATATCTTCCTCATAGTTTTACAGGAGTATTTTGTGTATGAGTGAAGGCACTAGGTTATGATTTTAGCACAGAATTGACCTAAAATAGCAAAATCCTCGTGACATAACCCCTTTAAGGACGTTGGCTCCCAAATCTTCCCTTGTTTAGATTTTTTCCAAACTTTTGCTTCAGTTAGATAATGACCAACTCATGTTAAGAAAACAAAAAAAAAAAAAAACTGGGGGGGGGGGGGGGGGTTGGGGTCACCGTGTTCGTTTCGGAAATAAGGCGTGTTAGAAATGCTGTGATTTTAGACGTTTTGGTTATGGAAGGCGAAATCGGCTTTCTTGCTACAAGGATTAAAACAAGTTACGTGGAGGACTCTAGGCAATGCTTAAATATTCACTTCATCGCAAATAGGCCTATTTCGTACATTTTTGCTAGTAATATCGTTTCTTCAGGTAAAATTAGCCTCACCAAAGGATAATTGAAAGTCACATATACCTGCATTCGTAGAAAAATTCGATCATATTTGAGCAATAACATTAAAACTTTTCACGTTCAGAATTTTTTGTTTTTGGACAAAATGCAGTAAACTAGTAAAGGATGTGATTTATCGTATAAAAGAATTGGGTCACCGTACCGTGTATTTAAGAGAGTTAAGCACGTTTATAGATTCAAAAAATAGCCACCACCACTGTATCTGTCTATATTTCGTACTCATATATCTTACTTTCTACTTTGATTTCTCTGCGAAATATAGCTAGCAACTGCGAAGAGCTTAGTTTGCAAATTTCATAGTTCGAAAGTCGTCATCTGACTCTTCAAGATCATAAAAAATATTCAAATTCAACCCGTCTTTCGTTGACACACACTCATTATATTCTCATACGTCACTTACATGAAAAAGACAGACTTCACGCCATCTCTAAGCACTTTATTTCTCAGCATGTGCAATAAAGGATTTTAGAAAGAGATCCGAAAAGCCATTGTTGCAGTCAGTGGCTAAGAGCCTTCTTATATGATAAGCAGTTGGCGCACCTATGAAAATGATCGAAACGATAACAGCAAACAATAATCCAGCGAAGGAGGAGAACACAAACTGAACAGGGTGATTCCATTCACTTGCATCCTTTGTATGCATCATTCTTGTGTGATTACCGTGCACGTTCGGTACTTGGTAGTTTTCTATGAAAACTGAGCTATTCAGAGAAATAAATGGTCTTTTTCTCCTAAACGAGGATAGTGACCCCTATTTTTTAATGTTTAATAAATTGAAATGGCATAAGTTAAAGTTCCACAGATCGCGATTTTTTATGAAAATGTAAAATTTCTGCTTTGAAATAAATTAATTTCAATTCAGAAAAAAAAACATTTTTCTAGGCACAGCAGGGTATGTATGCACACAGCAAATTCTTTAATTTATTTCACATTCTTAATTCCTGTTCAACTAAAATAGTCAGTGTTCAGTGAAAGCGAGGCTACACAGCAGGGTGTTACACGGTTTCTGCAATGAAGGTAGTTTGAAGGCTGTGACGGTGATCATGATAGCCAGGTCACTAAAGAAAGCAAATATTCTGAACGAAATATTTTCTGAAGTTATGAAAACATCATTGATGTAAGTAGCCGAATCGTTTAGCACTGCAAACCACTCAATAACAGACGGTGTAAACTGCCGCTTTTGTTATCTATCATTTTTCCTGTGAAGTAAAGAATTAGTAATAGTTAAATCCTATTTGGAAATATATATCATATTTATAAAGAGAGACTTCATGATCAGGACAGAAGCAGGAGAATGCCAAAATAATAAAACAATAACGTTTTTGATATGATTACAGACAGCATTAACTTTAAAATCCGAATAACGCTTAGGACAGAACTAACAGCATCTCAACTAAGAAGACCTTTACTAGAGTTAACGGAATAGGGAAGAGAATCCTGAAAGGGAAGCAGACAGAAGAAAGAGAAAACAAGAAAGAACAAACAAGGAGGAGAGATGATAAATAATAAGTTCGGCTTCCGTTCAACCGTAGGAAACCTGCAAGGGCTCGGTTCAGGCGGCGTTGGACATGGATCACGTGATTTCATTCGTTTAATCACACGTCGTGCCTGCGATACTTATGGTGTTCGTCGTTCTTTTGGCATGTACTTGAACCCTCGTTTTTTTCCGATCACTTTCTTCTGTTATCGAGCGATCCAGTCCTTCATTTTTGCAAAACTGTTAGAGAATGACTTAGCCAAGTTATGGTTCAAGCGACAAGTTCAGGTAAGTTTTTTTCTTAACTAAACACGTCAATTAAAACGAATCATTTAAAAAAAAAAAAACATTTTTAAACCGATCTGATTTTTTCTTTCTTCTAAATTTTCAGTGTCTTCTGTCCATCTTCATCAGAGCTTAAGTCAAAGTGCCATATACATCACAGAGATGTGCAAATCCTCGAGTGCGGCATATCCAACTACGGAAATAGGCTTTTATTAGAATCGTGGCACTCCACCATGGACAGCGACGCCATGAACGAGAGGAAAGCCTTCCCTCTCGCGCTTATATGCCGTTAATTCAAAATCAAATCAGCTTGTAAGCGCGAGCACCAACGAACTTTCACTTAAGCTCTGATGAAGGTGGACAGAAGTCACCGAAAATTTAAAAGAAAGAAAAAGTCAGATCGGTTTAAAAAACTTTTTGGAAAAATGTCTACTACCGATCGCAATACTACCTGGCTCAAGTATTTTCAGTTATATCGAAAACGAAACAGTCTTCGAGAGCTTGTTTGTCACCCGTGTTTGACGTGGTCACTCTTCTGGATCTATCTTTGCTGCTGAGCGATGAGATCCCGGTTTATTTTTCCACAAAAATGTAGTTTGATAGTTAAACTTTATGAAAAAGCCAGTGCACCCAGGCGGGCCCCGCTGTCTTGACGGTGAAAATTTGGCTTGAAGTTGTAGCTTTTTCCGTGTTTGTTCCTTTGATTTCCCGGGAGTTGCTGGTTTTACATTCCACTCTGAATACCACTATTTTCGATGCATTCAGTTCTTTTACGAAGCTTTTTTTATGGTCATTTGCTTTGCAGGTTTTATTTCATGTGTACAGTCTGAAGGCCCTTCTCTAGGTATTTTACTCTTCTTGACAAATGAAGATGCAGAGTATTATTTTCTTTTGAAAGATAATAATTGTTTTTATTATATAGACAAGAGTGTTTTAGTGGAAAATAGACCACTCGTAAAGTTCATAAACTGAACTACATCCGGGACTCGAGTGGCGTATTTTCCATATCCTCACTAGTGAGGATATTTGATGGATTTTGATCCTCGCTAGTGAGGATATCGATGACGCCATTTCCCGCTCTTACGTGGTTGTTTGTGCAAGAATACTCTTGTCCATATAATAAAAAGAAAATGACACGGTGGCTTGAAGATATGATTTTTTTTCCCGTGGTAAGAAACAACCTTTCACTCACTCGATGCGCTCGTTCGTAAAATATTGTTTTTACCCACTCGAAAATAAAATTCATATCTTCGCGCCGCTGTGTAATATCCTCTATTTATGTAGTAAAACTGCTAGCATTTTACTGTAAAATGCGTCCTGATTTCTCTTTTATTCGAGAATATACTGCATGCTACAACCTTCTGTGCATTACGGGCAAACTAGGGGGATGATATCGTGCTTAAGTTTCCTTATTATCAACATGTTTCAAAAGTTTTTGAATAGACAAGTATGACTATAGGCCACCTGCTTATTCCACAACACTGTCCAAGGGTTTCTGAGAGATGGCAAAATTTTAGTTTTGTCACTTTTTTTTTTCTAATTTGGTGATATGCATTTCTGAAAACATCTTGAGTCCAATAAGAACTAAGTTTATAGCAAGTACTAAGCTAATGTAGGGTGTGACAAGTTAGCAAACCTGATAAATGTAGAGATTTCAACCCTCCCGATTTGATCGGGATTGTCCCGATTTGATGTCTTGCCTCCAACTGTCCCGGTTTTCATCAAATTCTCCCGGTTTGTTATAAAATTCTGAAAACTAGGAAAAAAATTACTATTACTAATCTTTAGGATTTTTGCAATCTGTCCCTGTGAAACATTACATGTTACACTTTCTTCTCGGAAAACCACTCACCCAGTCTCTCCATAATGTCAAAATGCAGGAAATGGTACCTGAGAGAACCTAATTTTGCAAAATTTCGCATAGGGACCCAGCTAGACTGAGCTCACGCTTTCTGCGCTAATTATTACTCTCTATTTTCCAACAAATGGGGTTTGAATCTCTGCAAATGTCCAGTAAATTTTGGACTTTTTGGATTTTGATGACTGATGAAAGCTCAGTTTGGCCTGACAAAATTATCTCTGGAATATGCTAGTTAGCAACATTTAATTTGAAACAGAAAGTCATAAATTTTACTGAGGGCCTTTGAAAGTAACTTACAAAAAACAAAAAAAAAACATGTGCCCGGCCCGACTGCCTTCCTGTCCGGTGAACGTTAAACCTGGACTGACAAATGCCCTGATCAGGGAAAAAATATTTACAGGTTTGGTATGATGTCGGGAAAGGAGCTTGAAGAAGTTCATAAATGGAGAAAGGAAAGAGGTTTTCTCTCTTTTCCCCTCACACAAACTCTTCGCTACTGCCAACCAGTGATACAGTTTTGTGATGAGTACAGCATCACAGGACTTAGAAGGGTTTGCATATGTAATAGCTGGGTGTGCAAATTACTTCAATTTATGTAGAAATTATTTGATTTATACTTTTTGAGTAGAAATATCTTTTAGTAATTATCTGGATTATCTTATCCATCTATTTATCTAATTTAAACTTGTCAATGTAATTAACTTTGTACCAGTATTGGTCTTTATACTGTTATTTCTTTTAATGATACTTTATTTCTTTTATTTGGTGTACCCATTTAGTGGTTTCTTACTGCTGTTTCAGGCTGACACATATATAAAGGTTATTATTATTATTATTATTATTATTATTATTATTATTATTATTATTATTATTATTATTATTATTATCATTATTATTATTACTTTTATTATTATTTATTATTTTCGGTTGACTTTATAAATTTTGACGCTACACCGTATTGAACAGATTTACAATTAACTACTGCACAATTAACTATTCCGCTATTATTGTTGTTGTTGTTTGTTGTTATTATTGTTATTTTAAGTGCACACCTGGTTAGGGCCATTTATTTGATTGTTATACCTAATCGTACCTTTTTGGTACGCTTTGGCGGCATATCAGGCGAGTTTGGTCGAGCCATGGTTCGTATTTGGCGAGACGTAGTCGAGCCAAAATACCCATGGCGAGACTAAACGAGCCTGATATGCCGCCGAAGCGTACCAAGAAGGTGCGATTAGGTATTTACCGTACCCAAATTCGTCCTAAAACCCAGCGTTATTTTTTCAGTTAACGTGATCAGTTAGGAGTTTTAGTCATATAGTGCGTGAACTGTGAGAAGAATAATGCGTTAATACTCTTCTCTAACTCCTCATCTGTCATTTTTATAATTGTTTTGTTTGGAGTTTCATTTTCGGAATCTTGGAAGTCCAAATTTAGAGAGAAATTTGGAAAACGCGGCTCCAATTAAAAAAAATATAGTTTCTGCGCTGTCCGTAAACGTACACGCCAGCGCCCGCCATTGTGGCCTCGTCCAATTTTGGCGCGAAATTGTATTTTTTTTCTCTGTTAGCGTTAAACAAATTACTTTCTCGTTTAACACATGTAATAGTTTTACGTTTCGTTGGTATCTGTTGTAATTTTCATCTCTAAAGCCTGCAAAAATGTCCGAGTTTTAGAAACTGTCCATGATATCGTAGGATATCAGGTCAGGGACTTGATATCGTAGAAAATCATGACAGTAAACAAGGTTTCTGATTGGCTAATTCACAATTTGGGTACGGTAATTAGTGAAATAATCTCTTTGATTCCAATAAAGAAAATAACAATGTATTGAATCGTTGTGGACTGGAATGTTGCTGTTTTCACTTTTACCATTTATAACAGTCTATTAATGCCACACCTGAGGGTATTGAGAGTAAGCCTAACTGGATAAAGTTAATTCAAACTGTTTTCATTCCATTTATGCTATATTCTTATTGCTTGTGCTAAACTTGCACATCCAAATTGTACCAACACAAAGGCTTGAATGCATTTGTGCAGGTTTTGTCCTGGTACAGTTTGGATCTGTAGCAGAATTGGCACTCTTATATCACACTTTTCCTACGGTGCAATCAAGTGTTCAAATTATGCTGGCACAGATTTGAGACAGATTTCTAGACAACAAGGCACAGTGTGGACTGGATACAAAATAGTATATAGTATACAAAATAGTATCAATATTCAGAGCCATTAATATAAATTCTTTAGCAAAGGAGTAAACCACAGAATTTCATGAAACCCAAAACTTGGTACCTTTAATTGACTTTGAGTTATTTTGTTGACTTAGTTGAGCAGCTTTCTCAGTTTCGTTTCCATGGACACTAATCTTCGTGTTACAATTATGGGCCCTCAGGTGAATGCTGGTCTTGTATCTGTTAAAACTGAAGATAATGTTCTTTTTTCTTCATGCTTAAGAATTTTAAAATACGATGAAAATGAAAGGTGCACGTTATATCATATTAAAGTTCATTTATTGACAATAAATGTATATACTTGTAAAACATTTAGGGCGAACAACTCCTCGCCATGCCCAAATAGCAGTATATTAAGTGCAACAATATACCTTTAGAAAATTAATTATATAAGAACGAGTCAAAAGTCTGAGATATGTGTCTCATACTGAACACCTTCTTGGGGTTTCGGTGTGCATCCTTCTTCACCGATTCTACATTTCTTCAAGGTTTGTCAAAAGGGGGTCTGTTCCCTATCGCCAAACCCACACAGCAACTTATCAAGGCATTTTAAGGTTCAAGGCAACCTTCAACATTGCACTAATACATTGAAAACTTTGTCTCCTCTTTTTTTGTCTTATTATACTTGGATTGTTTCTTAAACAGTGCCATCATGAATACATGTACACCAAGGGACCAAGGTTTACCTGGATCCACAGCCCTTTATTAACACGCGTGTTGGTACGAGCAATGTTGACTGTTGCTCAATAATCGGTGTAACACAGAAACATTTCACACAATTTCGTAAATGTATACTGATAAAATCTTTGTAATTTAACAACTTCCGAACACAGGGGAATGTGACGTAGAGTGTTATGGTGAGGAGTTCTTGGAACAAAAAACTTTTTTGCACAAACGTCACAGAAACATACTTGCACAATTATGGAGAACGACGTATTGTATTGAACTCGTGCGATAAACGAGGCCTCCTAACAAAACAAATTAAAGAAATGAAAGACACAGTTGCTCTCTTATTTATTATTTCCTTTATATATGTAATTTTTTCAAAGAGACCATTAGCAGTTTCCAGTATTTGTTGTCTACGATTACACACACGCTTTTTGTGATTTCTTATCAAAGGCCACCAGTATTCTGTCTGGAATTGGAGGTGTGTAACAGCGTATCACGAAATATAAAACGTCTTTCGAGAGTTTTCTTTCAGATCAAAACCACTTTTACTTATTTCTTTCAACAAAAGTTTTTTTATTAGAACGAGTCCAAAGTATACGATGTGTGTTTCACACTGAACACTATCTTGGGGATTCGGTGTGCATCGTTCGTCCAACACGTAACCCCGGCTACATAACTTGAGCACGTCTTCCTCGCGGATCTGTTCCCTATCGCCAAACCCACACAGCAATCTCATCAAGGCAAATTAAAGTTTAGTAATGAGTATCACAGGTCTCGTGCAAATCAAGGTGACATTCAACATTGCACTAACACATCAGTGTAGACAATGTAATACTAACACATTGGGCATGGCGAGGAGTTGTTCGCCCTAATTTTTATAAGTATATTATTGAGCTTTATATACTGTTTTTGGGGAAGGTGAGTAGTTGTTGGCCCTATTTTTTTTATCAGTACATTGCTGTTGCTATTTTTTTTATCAGTACATTGCTGTCGCTTGTACTGCTATTTAAGCATAGCGATGAGTTGTTCACCCTTTTTTTTTTAATTAGTATACAGTATATTGTTGTAATTTATATATTGCTATTTGGGCATGGTGATGAGTTGTTCGCCCTAACTTTTTTGTAAGTATATTGTTGCAATTTATGTACTGCCATTTGGGCATGGCGATGAGCTGTTCGGCCTAAATTTTTTTATAAGTATAACGTTGCAATTTATATACTGCTATTTGGGCATGGCGAGCAGTTGTTCGGCCCAAATTTTTTTTATAAGTATATTGTTGCAACTTATACACTGGTATTTGGGCATGTCGAGGAGTTGTTCACCCTAAATTTTTTGTAAGTATTTAGGAATTTTCCACAGATTAAAGTTATTAGCACAATTTTTTTTTATTAGTACTATTTTAAGTTTACGCTAAACTTGCGAAAGTGTATATACCGAACAATTTGATGGAGCCAGTTACAAGGTGCAGTGACAACCACGAAATTTACCAAAACATCGTTTCTGAGAGTTAACTCGGTGCATTTCCAAGCGCTGGTCCACGCATCTACATCTAGAATGAGAAACAAGCTTAATACAAAATCGGTGAGTTAGTTAAACTACGTTTTGATGAAAATGAAACGACTCGAACTCGACGAAAAGGACTCACCGGTCGAGTTTTTTGTCGCTAAGTCCGTTCCTTGAGCACAACTGAAGCGGTTACAAATACACCTACAACATTAACAAAGTTAGAGAGATATATTGGACGATAGATTGCAGTAATTTCCTCACAAAATGGAAAGAACAAGGTAGTAACATCTTTTCTATTGCGGAGAGCCGGCATGTTTACTTCTCGGCGGCATGTTGCAAATGAGCTTGAAATCGAATTTCTCCCAGCATGCTTCGCGAAGCGTGTCCAACACCGCCTGGGCTCGGGTCAGCTGCTACATGAAAACCTAGTGGCCCCATGTGTGAGGAGAATCGGTTGCTATGGTGACGGCAATTACGTCATAATTGACATGAGGTAAGGCCATTTTTCTATAAAAATGACCGATATTTATCTTGTTTTGGTGGAAAAAAGTAAAGAATGCCGACAACAAATAGCCGTTTTTGGTAATTTCTTATTTTTGGATGACGTCACCTACCTCCCAGCAGAGCCTCAACCATAATATTTACCTCATCTTCTAAAGCACATCACAGGCTATCCATAAAAGGTAAAATCTTTTCTGAAAATTGTACCCCCTTGTACCACGATGGGGGCATGAGTTTGCTTGTGCGAAGGGGGGTTAAAGAACCATTTTAGACAGCTTCAAACCTTGTTTTTAACAAACTGGCCGCCGAATAAGACTGAACAATGACCATAAATCGGCTCGTAACGTCAATACGTTTTTCATTTAATTGTAATGTAAATAGACACTCAATATATCGTACATTGATATTTTCTATAAATAGTTAAACGCTGTAGTATTTCTCATTTTTTGCCTTATTCGTTCTTTTCTTATAAGATATGAATAGGTACTTTGCAGGCATGTACAATAAACTGTTACTTTATGAGCAGCTTTTTGTGGCTATTTTGCTCATCCTTTTCTTCTACTCGCAAGGGCACCAACGTGTCGAGAACAAAGATGCAAACGGTAAAGTTCTGCTTAAGACTTTTCGTTTGAATGGTCTTACTTTAAGATTTGGACTGCAAGGTCAAAAGCGGGAACCCTTTCGTACTGAATAATAAATAGCACCACACGAACGAAGTTTAATAGCTTTTAATTGGTTGGGCTCACTTCATAATATCTTCCACACACTCAGGGCACAACCAGGTTTATCTCGGAAAATAATGAAAAAAGAAAAAAAAAACAAGTTCTAATTACAAAAGGTTTTGGGCAATACTAAGAATAAAAATTTGTGTTGGAATAAGTTTTATAATTCAGAACTACTTAACAAGTAATTCATAAGAATAAATTTCAGTTATATTACAGTTGAATATAAATTACCCAGTCAAGACGGCCCTCATCCCATCTCTAAGTGCTTTGTTTCTCAGCGTGTATATTATAGGATTTACGGAAGAGATTAGAAACACCATTGTTAGTGTCCACGGTTGCAATAAAATGTAAAGCTTTGGACATGAAGTCTGGATGATTTTGTTCAGCGGCTGTGGCGAAAGCGACAGCAAAAGAACCAAGCTAATAATAGCCATGTTCAGAGCCACTTTTTTCTCTCTTTGAAGCACCACAGACAGATGCGATGAGATACCAGCCCCTGCTGTGAAGGATTTATGACGGCGAACGGCCAAGAACATTCCTACATGATTGACTATTGGCACTGCTATGAAGATAATCGGCATGGTGATAGAAAAATCTTTCCAGCGGCACGGGAGAACACAAATTGAACTATGCCTGTTAACAGAAACCAGCTCATACCGGTCAAGGCAATCACCTTAAGCACATCTAAAAAGATTGAAATATACATACTCATTACTTCCTATAATTTGCTATTTAACTGTTGGTACTACTTTCTCTAATAATAATAATAATAATAATAATAATAATAATAATAATAATAATAATAATAATAATAAGTCTTTATTTCATAAGATAAAAACACATATCCTATGTTACAAAAATTGATGGTAAAAAGCAAGCTACATTACATGAACTAAGACTATTATTCTAATGAAATAAATCAGCTAATTTGTATTTAAAAGTAAGGCGGTTAATAAAAGAGCTTATGAAGCGCTTCGTGTTTATTTTAGGTTTCACGGCCGACTTTCTTCTAAGCTCGTATTTGGTGTTCTTAACCTCTGGCAACATGTTATACAGCGGGTGACCCTCTAAGCCCATAACTTTAGTGCATATTTTCTTATCTTGTTTTTCTAAAAGATCTTGGATATCTATGCTATGTGAGATGTTCCTACGCTTCTTACACCTATCCAAAAAACACTGGATCGTTGTTAGTTCAGCTTCAGCGGCTCCGTACACCGCAAGCCCGTATGAGATATTTGGTAGTACAATAGAATTGAAAAGGTAGTCAACTGAGGACATTAGCAAAGAGCCAGTGTTGGTCCCCAGCACCAACACCCTCGACTACTTAGGATAACTTGGACTTTTTGGTACTCTGTTCTCGTTCGTCGGCGCACGTTTATCGTATCCCCTCAGTTCTGCGGGGACTCTCAATTACACGGGAGCCTCTCAGTAATGGAAACATGAAAAAAAAAAATTCCGAGAATCCTGGATGTGAGACCATAGTTAGCCGAGGGACTTGTTATGAAACCTTGCAAGTTTCAATGGCCACAACAAAGGGCACTGCAATTTACATTGAAAACACTGCAACCGTGCACAATCTTTTGTTTTACGTTCACACAATATGACTGCGTAACGTAACAGTAGCATTTATACTGGCAATTAATTGCTCATACAAAATTCTGGAGCTATCGTTGTTCATGCACGGTCAAGGCTAAACATCGTAACAAAAGCATAAAGCAAAGGAATTTGCTACTCTTCATAACCAGATTCTTTTTATTAACTGTGATGAAAGGCTAAGAATAAATTTCCTTCAACACTTAATTAATATCTTTACGGGTAGTACAATAAGCTACGAAATTTAAGATCCCTCACCAACCTTCTGAATGAATTTGGACTCAAATAGGGCAGTTTTTTCTCATTCTTGAGTGTAATTTGTTGTGCGTAGTGAGATATTTCTTTGACTTTTAACACGATAGTTCACAAAACTATCGTTGACATTTAGGAGTGCCACACTTTGTTCAACAATTTCTTTACTTAAATGTAAGGAAGACCATCGCAGTTGCGTCTATAACTGCGATGGTCTTCTTTACATTTAATTCCTCATCCCGCACTTCCAATGTATGATATTCATATGTTCATCAGTTCAATTTCTATATTTGTTGTCAGTCTAGGGCCAAGTAGCACACGAGAATAAACAAATTGCTTTTACAAACAATATATCTTTAGGCCGACATTCGAACATTTTAGAAGTATTAGAAGTATTAGAATCTGGGTATATTCTTTTTTTGGCTGAAGTGTAATAATAATTGGTATACCCTTTGCGTTTTGCAAGCCTAGCTTGGCTTGAGGTGGTTTTGCGGACTTCTTCTAGCGTTATCTTTCGCACATAAAACGCATTATTTCACACCACATCGTATCACAGCACAAAGTACTACTTTGCATCAGAGCACATGACTTGGTATCGAACGACATGACCTTATGTAACATGAAATAACGTTACATAACACATTCACATCACGTCACAAACGCACTTAACATTTCTGCGAATGTTACGACAGAAGCATGCATTATACATCACGTTTCATCACACCACACCACATCAAAAATCCCCCTTAGGGAAGTGATTATAAAGTATGCACATCGCATTACGGCACACAGCATCACACGACACCACACAACACCACATCACATAACATCACGTCACATCATATGACAACACATCACATAAATTACGTGACATCACATCTCGCCACACCTGACGCTACAACACACTACAATACATCAAACCCCATCTCATCACATCACACCAAACCCTGTCATATCACTTAACGTCACATCACACGTCATCACAACACACCACCTTATCACATTATACAAATGGAATTTACAGCATTACCAAACATAAAAATATTACCTTTGTTGGCCTATTACCATATTACGTTACCTCACCACATCACTTTACATCTCACCACGCGACATCACATCACAAAACCACCAAACCACCTTACCACATTACAAATACAATTTACAGCGCATGCTAAACAAAAAAAAAATGTTACCTTTGTTAGTCACTTTCGTACGATACACAAGTGGTCTGGACAGAGCATAATGGCGATCAAAGCTGATAACAGTCAGAAAGGCAAAGGAGAATCCAGATGTCAGCATAATGGTGACATAAAAAGCGTTATACAGCTTATATTGATAACTGCAAGTCGAGGCATCATGGTAAAGAGCCAATCGTAGAGCGACGAAGATTGGCTGAGCAGTAATACCTGTCAGGCAGTCAGTGGCGGCCACGCTACACAGCAAGATGTTACATGGTCTTTGCAGTGAAGGCGTTTTAATGATTGTGACGATGATGACGAGATTACTAAGGAATGCAAAAATACAGCAAGGAATGTTCATTGCTGCCACGAAGATTTCATTGATGTGAGCGCCTGAGTCGTCTCTCATCGGAATTCCAACCCAGTGAGGAACACCACACACATAACTATTGGTTTCGTTTGCGGTCATTTGGTTCTGCAAGATATAAGTTTTAATATATTTGATGATTTTCCCTACTAAATTTTTCTTACCTCGTACACAATGTTCATGGCCTTTTGGATGATACGAAAGCAAATGCGGTAGGTGGATTGGCCATGTCTTCGAATGAGTGAGCACGTGTCTTTCTCTGTCTATTCTCTGCTCCTCTCGTCGCATATAAAAACAGCGGGCATAAACAAAGGCTTATCTTCGAAGGAAACGGAAGGATGTACAAGAAATTCATCATGAAACAGCCAAATAGTTTAGTTTAACAAGTCGCCCTTCAAATAATCTGGAAGGCAAGACCGACAAGGTTGACTCAACAATCTCGCAACTTTATTTTGAGTTCGACAAAAGTTTTGCGGTCTACTTTCTAAACTAAAAACTCTTTGAACCTCGGACTTCTATAATTTGAAATATCTCCTTTTTGGTACTGCAAATCCTTGTTTTCAAGAAAATTGAATTTTAAGCATTATCATTTTTCCGTGCTACCATCCACAAGAATCACTTAGCAACAAGCCGGCCAAGTTCTGTTGGTAGGTATAGGGGTATCGTCCCTTAAAGATTGCATCTCCCGAGAGGCAAATTTAAAATTTGAGGGCTGTCGAGCGTATTGAGGAGTGACCGCAAGTCTAAATAGGAAAGATGCTCGAGAAGATGTAATGGTGAAGGGAAACAAATATTTAATTTTCTACCGGCTGCTATTCCTCCAAATACTGCTGTCATCAGGTCATGATGTGTCAACAACAGGTAGCCAACGCTGTGCTTATGCGGCTGACATTCAATACCAAATCTGACCTCATTATCGTTTTATTGCTAATATATTGTTTACCTTCGTACAATCTGGGGATTCAGTTCGTTTTCTGAGAGAGAATATACTTCGTTGTTCCAACCAATACTATCATTTTCGTTCAACCCTCAAGCGTGGCGATTTTTTCGCGTATGTTTCCTTTTCAAACTTAACGGTTTTGTCTGGTTACGTGTCACTTTTCACCAATGAAATGTTGGCAGTTATGTCGCGAAATTGACAGGGTTCTTGGCGCTATTCGAACATCTTTTGTTCACGTGCTCTGAAACTTTTCAGGTTTTCCGTGCGGGGGAGTATGTTTTGTTCACGTGCTTTGAAGCTTTATGGACTGCGAAACGGCCGACAATGAAATTTGTTGTGCTCCAAACTGCTCTAATTCCTCGATGATTTGGGAAAGGGAAATAGATGGGGAGTGGACTTTGGTGAGTTCAAGGTCGTCTTCTTGTAATTTTTCAGATGTCAGGCCTCTTTAGGCTTTGCTAATGTTTGCATTTTGTCCCAGTATCTGTACCATACAGATTTTGCGGTGTTTGCGGTCACGCAACTCGTTCGCAAATTGTGTAAAACTCCGCGGAATATAACCCGTAAATTGGTCACCCCCTTCACTGATAATTCTGTCAATGATGGAGCATTTTAAATCTTGATCTAAAGCGACTCCTGGACGGTAACTCCTTCCAAACTTGTTAACTTGTTTTAGTTATTTTTTTCTCATCTTCTTCTCTGCAAAAACTAAAAGACTTTTGTGCGGCAAAACCTGAAAAGTGTCAGAGCACGTGAACAAAACATGTTCGAATGGCGCCAAGAACCTTGTCAGTTTCGCAACATAACCGCCAAGGTTTCATTGGTCAAACGTGACACGTAACCAGACAAAACCGTTAAGTTTGAAAAGTAAACATACGCGACAAAATCCTCACGCTTCAGGGTTGAACGAAAATGGTAGTATTAATCGAAGCGAAGGTCATTATACTGTTGGCTTTACCTTTATTCGTTAAATGAACTGTAGTTCAAGAATTTCTTTTTTTAATACCTGCATCCAGCTTAAATGTTTCTTCGTAAGGGTGACTAAACTCGTTTGCAAACAACCAGTTTAGGTTTAGGTGCTAATATTCCCAACAAAGTCAACGACTGCTACAATATGGACGACATGGCAGAAGATAAGACCAAGTTGTTTGTTTTGTTTTTTGTTTACGAAGTTGTTTCCTTTCTTTGTTTTCTTTTTGTTTTTTCATGAAACAAGGCCCGCACTCAGATCTTCAAAAACGCCACAAACAAATATATATATGTTGTAAATAAGCCAGGAAGAGCACAGTTAAATTAAAAATATAACAATAATATATGGGTCAAATGTTTAGGAACGGACATGGCTGAAGAAGATATTTAAAAAAAAGTCATTCATGACTGTCTTTCTAAATCGCAAAGGTTGAAAAAGTCAATTCATTTCTTGACATAGGTCGGTACGTGACTGGAGGCAGCAGCCTGTTGAATTGGCCTGCACTAAAGACCTGGCGCTGTGTTCCATGCCAACCAAACTCTTAGCTGGTAAATAATATATGTCTCTTTGATCGACGCCTTCACCAAAAGGCGCTGTGTAGAAGCTGGAGAAAACTTTTGAGTTCACAACAGGGCTCAATATTACCTGCCTTCATAAAATCATTCAACCATGTTCATAATAATATTTTAAACAACAGCGTGAGTAAACTGAATAATTACACTTGTCGAAATAAAACAATAGTGAGTGGCATTTTATATCTATGAAATGGAAGACAAAACCTTGAAGAGGACTTTTCCATTTCCAGACAGATTTACGTTTTCTTTGAAGTTATATTCTTAACATGTCATGAGAAATATTAGATCACTACTGCTAAATTGTATTGAAAGGCGGCAGTCAAATAGAAACGTGATAACCTCAATATACCAAGAAAACCAATTTTCTTCATATTGGAACGAGAAGCCGGTTTGTGAATTTGAAATCTATACGTTAGAGTGAAAAATGCACGAGAATTTTGCATCATAAAATTGTGACTTAGCAGTGGGTTACAAAAATTCGAAGCTTGTTTGCTTGTGGAGATTAGTGTTTGTGATTGCTGAAGAGGGTTGCAAGGCATCAAAGCCTGTTTACTGATTATGGAGAAAAGTCTGAAGGAGGTTGCAAACAATCAAACTTCGTAACGTGTGAGAAGTGTTTGTAATTTTTGAAAGGGGTTGCAAAATTTTGGAAGCTTGTTAATTTGTGGAGCAGTGTGAATGATTTTTGAAGAAAGTTGCAGAACATGGAAGCTTGTTAACTTGCTTGGGTGTGTTTGTGATTTCTGAAGGGGGTTGCGAAACATCTAAACTTGATAACGCCTGGAATAGCGTTTTATAAATAAGAACACGGAGGTGATAAAGTCACGTTGTTTGATAGAACGAAACTTATTATAGAGCTTATTTCCTTCCACGACTTTTGATTAAAAATAGTCGCTTTATCGTCATGGATTGGAGAGTGGAAACGTTAAACCGCGCAAACGTAGTACGTTAAAAGATATGCAAAATCTTTACTGGCAGATCAGAACAAACTAAATCAGATGCTGGCAAAAACGACAATCAAATCAGTTTTCCTGGCTGACTTTTAGAAGAATCAACTTTATGCTGCCATTGGCAGAAAAAGACGCAAAAATCAAACTCCTGGCTCGTTGAATTGTGATTCATAAAATATACGCTTGCTGACGGCGATTGAACCTTTACCCGCTGGCAGTAAAAAATTCAAGGCACCTACACAGTAATTTTCAAAGAATTTTAACTCCTGTAGTGGAGTTAAACTAACTCCTTAAGGTGGAGTTATTTTTTTGGGAGTTATTTTAACTCTAAAAGGAGTTATTTTAACTCCGAAAAGGAGTTACTGTATTCTTTAGGGGAGTTAAGTTAACCCCTAAATTGGAGTTACGCTGGTGGGAGTTATTATAACTCCAATTTGGAGTGAAATTGTACTCCTCTGGAGTTAAATTTAACTCTTTTTTGGAGTTAAATTTCAGTTTAACTCTGCAAGGAGAGTTAAAATAGCTCCTTTTGCGGGGTCATTTTGGAGGAGTTACTTCAATTCCCCTTAGGGAGTAATTGTGGAGTGATTTTAACTCTCTAACAAGGGTTAAAATAACTATCCTATGGGAGTTATTTTCGTGGTCTTATTTAACTCCGTTTAGAGAGTAATTCTGGAGTGACCTTTGATGGAGTCGTTTTGGAGGAGTTGGGATAACTCCCTATCAGAGTCATTACTTTATTATAAATTGTATTTTTTACGCTGCTACAAGAGGTACATCTTATTTTGGGAGGTTAGGGTTGAAGGTAGAGTGCGGGGACTCGCGTATCATTTCTATGATAAACTTCGATCTCAATTTAATTATGAACGCATTTTTTGGAAACAAAGCAAAAGATATTGTGGTAATTCATCCACTGAAATCAAACGTTTGGTAAGTTCCTGTTTAAAATGGCGTGAATTCTAATTTTTCAATTCAAGAGCCCGAAATCAATGCGCCTGCATTCACTGGTCAGCAGTTGTCAATATTGAGTCATGTGACCTTTGTAACATTGGAGCAGACGCCATTTTGAAAGTGACGGTTGCTCGACGGAAGCAAGATTCAGTTAGCTAGCATTTGTTCGTCGTTTGAGGACAAAAAAGCTTCTCTCAAGTTAAAACAAAGGTGGACGATTGCATCTTTTGCATTGGATTACGTGCCAAGAAATGTTTTGGAGCCTTGCATGTGGATTTTTGGATCGAAGTGAACAAATGAAATCGACGTTGTGAACATAAGTTCTTATTAACAACAGTGGATCAACGACTGTTTTGGCGGGTTGTTGAATTCGCAAAAGGCCAAACGTAGGAAATATGGACGTTTTGCCGGTGAGTTTAAGCTTGGAACTTCAATTTACTCTCAGCCTAAAGGCTTCCCTTCCAGTTTGTCATTCAAAGGAGATGTTACTAGTTAGAAAGCTTAGGTGAATACAAACGGTTAGCTGTAAAGCTGTATGCCTGCATCTTCGTGTTCAGTTCTTTTGACACTGTTTAGTTGCCATAATTGTTAGCAATATAAAGTCTGGGGATTGCCATTGAAAACTGTAGCATTTAAATGTAAAGAGTTCAACAATTCTTTAGTGGAAATATTCTTGTTTGAAAGATATTATTGGAAGGTAAACAATCTTAAATGACCTCCATGTTTTAGCCTTTTTTTACTCGATGAAAAGTAATTTATATTTGCAAGAAAACGTGAATGATATCATTGTGTTTTTGTAACAATGCTTTATAGGCTGTTGGAAACTATGTTGTTGTGCACCACATCTAAGGCCTGCTTCTCTGCAGATGTCAAGCATTTGAGAAAATGGATGAAACCATGTTTGACTAAAATTCATTCATTTTATTTATTAATTGGCTGTGGTGGTCATTTAGGACTGGCATTCATGCGTGTAGGTGCAAGTTTAAGAAGTCAACTTTGACTTTTGGTGGATGTCAATTCATGAAAGCTGTGTTGGTAATATGATGAACAATTTTACCAGTCCTTATACTTTAAGGCCCACCTTCACCCAAATGGCCTTGCAACCGTTTGGCTTTTATTGTCCTTCTCATGATCTAATATTTCTGCGAGCGAGAAAATCATCACATATATTTAAAACAAGTCGAAACAGCGAACTCGCAGCGATTTGCACCAATCTACATGAACAACCTCAATCTACAAGTCTTTTGACTTCCATGAAATGCATTTACTTACCAAAACGTTGGAATTATGTGTAGTTCGCCACATGAAAGTTTCAGTGAAATAGAAAGCGAGAACTCAGTTTATGTTTGCATTTCTAAGTGCCAGCAAGCGACTAACATTTTAATACTTCGACATTCAATTGTTTTTGTTTGCAAATTGCAATCTTATTGTCTTATAAAGTAACAGTGATTTGGAAGGTCTTTCCAAGTCATTATAGAGGTTGCTCTGAAGGGGAATACATGTAAACAGCGTATACAACTGGATAGCAACTCACTGATTATCACTTGCAAAATAGCACTTGTCCAGTGACTCCTGCATTACAATAATTGTAACCTTTGAAAGCCAGCCACACATATGTACTAATCTTTGATCAAATCTACCTGAACCTATGGCTAATTAAGAAAACTATTATTGAAAACAGTTCTGCAAAACCATTCATTTATTACACAGTCGCGAGCCGTTTTGTTTACACCCTGTGAATAAAATCGAATCGTATGAATCAAAATTACTTGCGAAGGTACCACATCCAATACAATCAGACCACTACGAGAGATTCATTAAATCTCTGTTCTCTGTTTTTTTTTGTTTTGTTTTTTGTTTTGCTTCATAACACAAACTCCTCTGAGACAAATACTGACAATATTTTCCTTCGGGATAACCATACAGCATCTTCAACTGGGAGGTATCTTTGGCAGCAACATATTGGGCAAAGTAGGAGTGAAAAACATATGTTTGGCCAGCACAGTGACAAAATAATTCCTGGAAACAACAGCTTGATAAATGAAGAATAAATTCCTGCATGCTTATGGATGATTTTCAACAAGATGACTCTGAAGGAAACAGATTTTCAAAGAAAACCTGCTCAGAAGCAATTTTGTGTTACACGAAATTCATAAACAGCAACTGCGGTGCACATAGCCTGCGTAGCAGGCGTAAGTGGGGAAGGGGGAAGGGGGAAGGGGAGCGAGCGCGGGAGAAAAACGGGGCTCTGGGGGCTCCCCTTCCCCGCTTACGCCTGCTACGCAGGCTACAGTGCGCAAGGCCTTTTGGGTGAAGGTGGGCCTTAAATGAAAATTAAAATTTAAGACGGTTGTAATTTTGTTAAAATGTTTGGACCCATGAGTCATATCATAAGTTGGTGAAGTATGATTGTCCGGGTGAGTGTAGTCCCGAGAAGGAATGTCTGTGGTGACATTGACTGACGTTTCGACAACCTGAGTGAATTCATCATCAGGGTCAAGCCAGCTGGCTCTGATGATGTCAGTGTCAGTCAATGTCACCACAAACAGTCCTTCTCAGGAGTACACTCCCCCAGAGGATCATACTGTACTTCACAGACTCATGGTTATAATTTTAAAGAAAAGATGGAGTTGTGTTTGAACAAACATGCACTGAATTTTGCTTTATTCTCATTTCAATTCCAGCTTTCTTCAAATTTGAATTCATAAAATTTTGACTTTCTTACCTGGGAAGATTGTTCATCATTTGGCTCCCGACCAGTGTTTTTAAGTCAAAATTTAGTACAATCAATTTTAATTTTAATTGAATTTGCCGAAATTCACATGGGTGATCATGTGATTAGTAACCACTGTAGCTGATATTTGTTTATATCACAAGGGGCAAAAATGAAATCTGTAACCATGCATTTCTGCAGATTAATAATTGCAGGTGATATAGCACATTGGTGTTTCTGAAGGCACATTTTAAAAATTATTGTCTCCTGTTTGTTGCAGCCTTACTTATAAAGTTCTTTATGCTCCATACATGCCTGCATATACATACAGCTGAAGGTAGTGATATTGAAGAACAATCACATTAATTTTTGAGGTTTTTTTGAAATATAAAATACAGAAAAAAGTTAGAGTGATTTTACTTAACCCGTGAAACAATATCTAACAATTAGTGTCTAATAGTCAAAGCTGAACAAAAGAAAACAATGGAATTAGTGTGTAATAGTGCGTAATAGTTTAGTATCTATTTCACGGGTTAATTCAAATCACTCTAAGAGAATTGTTAATATATATTTTAAAATCTTGTTTTAATTGTAAATCACTTGCACTTTCTTTATTTTCATTTTAGCTGTACGTAATCTAATTGCAATACTGTTGTCTTATCAACTCAATTGATACATACATGTATCTGACAATGTAATTTCCATGGCTAATGAATTCCTGTTTGGCTTTGTTCTGTTCTCTTTTTTTCATTGTTTTATGACAACATTATTGCAATTAGGTGTATACCAGTATTTATAGTGACTTAAAGCCCACAAGCACACAAAAGAAATCTTTTGTTCCTGTTCCAGATAATAATTTGAGAAAATTGAATTTTGAGCCAGTTATAATTTTAAACAAAAGATAGTGTTGTTGAATTTTCCTTTATTGTCATTTGAATTCCAACTTTCTTCAAATTCGAATTCATAAAGTTTTGGCTTTCTTACCTGGGAAGATTGTTCATTAGGGCTTCACCAGAGTTCTTCCGGTTTTTCAGTCAAAATTTAAAACAATTTCAGAAGGTTTTATTTAACCATGTATTTTCTGTAGATTGAATGATCAGAGGTTCTAAAGGACATCAGACTTTCTAAAGGGTGTTTCACAAAACTATCCAGCCTTAATTATAAAGTTCTTTTTATGCTCCATGGATGCATGCAGATGGAGGTAGTAATATTGAAGAACAACTACATTTATGAGATTTTTTGGAAATATATAATACAGAAAAATTTTAAGAGAATTTAATATATATATATATATTTTGAAATCATGTTTTATGTATAAATACTTGTACATGCTTTATTTTCATTTTATATAATTATATACTTATATGATTATAGTGGCCTAGAAATTTACATTAATGTTACTGTTAATTCAAATTCTGTAAGAAACTATCGTTCATATAAGAAAATGAAATACCGGTAGGATTAAATTAAAAATGTTGTACCTTTTATGGTGACAGTCAATTTGTGTGATGTTGCTTTTTATCTAAGAACTAATAGGGTGAATGTACTGGAGTTAATTTTACTCTGATTTCCGAGTAACTACAACTCTGATTATAGAGTTAAAATAACCTTAGTCTTTGATGGAGCAGAGTTAAAATAACCCTAGTCTTTGATGGAGTAGAGTTAAAGTGACTCCCTCGTTGGAGCTATTATAACTCCGAAACTGGAGTTAAATTTGGGAGTTAAAATGACCCCAAAAAAGGAGTTATTTTTAACCTAAAGTTTTTACTCCACTTTTGGAGTTATAATAACTCCTATATGGAGTTTAAATAACTCCTTTTATAGAGTTAAAGTGACTCCCCCACTGGAGTTATTATAACCCCGAAACTGGAGTTAAATTAAGGAGTTAAAATAACCCCCAAAAAGGGGTTATTTTTAACCTAAAATTTTAACTCCAATTTTGGAGTTAAAATAACTCTTTGAAAATTACTGTGTATTTTCCCGCGCTATTTAAATGTAAACCCTAAGGCCTTTGCAGGTGTCTAAACAGCGTCAGAGGCAACAAGAAGGCTCTAAAACAAAACCTGTCGATGAACGCTACTGACTGATTACCCTCTCGTACACAAGTTTCTCCCAAAACCCTAAGAAGAGGATGTAAAGTGAATTTTCCACGGTACAACAAATCATAACTATTTTTTGCTACGAGACAAAACCACAGAGCTGAAAAACTTGGCCTACCATTTTCATGTTGCAATCCATTTCCATCTCCTTTCAATAATTTCAGTGCATTCATACACTGCCAGTATTGACGCAGATGCAAATTTGTGGTTTATGAAAGGTTTACCAAAAATAGCTATCAAAGTATCATAAAAGTTGGTCCTTCTAGCGCTAACTCGCGGTCTACCAACGAAATTTAGCCCATTGTTGTTACATGCTGTCTTATGTTCTTGGTTTCAGCGTTAAGCTAGTTGAAACCATCGTGGATTTATTATTTTTCTCCGCTTCACGTATTCTCCAATGCCTCCCTAGATGTGGCCTTGAGCGAAAATAAACGCATTCCTAAGCCTCAGGGGACTCTGAGGCTCAAAAGCCTTCTTAAAATTACAACAATATTGATAACACCCGTAATGGATACTGGACCTGTATTATGGATCACGAGACGGCTACGCCTCGTTGACTTAATCGATAAAGCAAAATAAAACGTGGAAGAGTAGAAGTATTATTGTTTTAGATAATTTAGCTACATTATATGACATATGCTTGCGGTATTAGACCATCAACAATAGTCAATGGCGATTGAGCCAATCGACTACACGTGAGCAATTACTTAAAAGAAATAGTATAGAACACGATTTGCTTATAGTAACTATAAGATAGCTGCGGTAAATAGTTCAATGCTCATGTGCAGCTTTAAATTAAAGCAATTCGAATGCTGTGGGACTACAAACTTTGGTGACGTATTTTAGTTAATTATGACAGAGAAAGAAGATTTACTGTGTGATTAAGAAACCATGACCATTTCAAATTATTTTTGGAAAGAGCAAACGCGAGAACAATTAAACAATAAGTAAAAAAAAAAAAAAAAAAAAACCTTAAACGTAATTACCGTTGCCCTTTTTTAATATCGTATGTGATTGGATTTCTTTCCCAACACAATAAACATTCTGCAAATTAAATAATTTTAGTGTTCGTGTTTTTTTAGCTTTACGGTAAAACTGCTTTGATGGTTTGTGTCTCATGTGGCCGACTATTTATTTGAAGCATATTAGGTAGACTAAAACGAGGTTTAAACAAAGACTCCAAAAACCGCGGCTAAGTGGATTCTAAATTGCATTATTTGAACGCGGTTGAGCAAAAATCCACGAGGACCATATCTAGCCGTCGTTTGAACAGGCGTGGTTATTGGTTAAAACATCACCTGTGCGTATTTCTCCCTACCATTTTCCTTTACTTTCCTTTTCGGAACCAGTTGCATACGCAATTGATAGCACAAGGTTGTGCAGTAATACTTTCAAAATTTTTATTTGAAACAATAGGGAGTTTAAGCTGCAACCACGACGGCGACAGCAACGAGAACGTCAGAAAAAAACAAACAAACAAAACAAAACAAAAAAGGAGTAGGTTTTAACGAACAAAAAAATTACTTTGCACGTGCGTTCTACATTTTACTATATTTCTTCGCCGTCCTCTGTAAAAAAACAACGTGAAATTACCAGTTTTAAGGAAGTTCGTTGTAATATTTCACCCTCATTTTTTCTTGTAAAAGCAAAGTGGCTGTGGAAAATTTGCATCGTCATTACATGTAGACGCAAAATGACGCTACAAAATGCAATGTGAACTCTTTAAATCGAGTGTTGCCAAGCATCCGGCTGGTTAATAAAAACATTTCCTTAGATCAAAAGTCTTCTTAAATTTACAATATTGATAACACCCGTATTGGATATTGGACCTCTTTATGGATCACGAAACGGCTACGCCTCATTGACTAACTATAGCGCAAAATAAAACGTGGAAGAGTAGAAGTATTATTGTTTTAGATAATTTAGCTACATTATATAACATATATCTACATCATAAGGACGAAACGCGTGCGGTATTAGACCATCAACAATAGTCAAGGCGATTGAGCTAATCGACCACACGTGAGCAATAACGAAGAAGTAGTATAGAACTTGTGGTAACTACGATAGCTGCTCACTTGCTGTTAAAAAAGCGGTTCGAATGCTGTGTGGCTACAAGCTTTGAACGCGGTTGAGCAAAAATCCACGAGGACCATATCTAGCAGTCGTTTGGACAGGTGTGGTTATTGTGCGTGTTTCTCCCTAAGGAAAGCTATCGTTTTCCTATAATTTTCTTTTTCAAAACCTGTTGCATACACAATGTAGCATACAGGTAGTAGTAGTAACACTTTCGAAAATTTTATTTGAAACAATAGGGAGTTTAAGCTGCAACCACGACGGTGACAGCAATGAGAACGTCAAAAACAAGAACAAAACGAAAAAAAACAAACAAACAAAAAAACAAAACAAAAACAATTAGGTTTTTATGAACAAAGAAATGACTCTGCACGTGCGTTCTACATTTTGGTACATTTCTTTGCCGTCCTCTGCAAAGCGAAAACGTGAAATGACCAGTTTTAAGGTTTTATGTCGAAGGGGAATACAAGACGGTGAATTTGTCTTCCTCTACCTGAACTTGAGCGCCATCCCTACGAATTCAGTTCACGGGTAGTTCGGCCACATTAGACAATTTAATCGATTTGGAATAATCGCGAAGTAGAATTAAAAAGAAAGAAACGAAAAAGACAATTTAAATGACGTTTTTCAAACTCCCTACTAACAGGGAACAGCGGACTGGGATGCAGAAAACGCAAGAAAATCCAAACCAAGAAATAAGTCGACTCCTGTGTGCGAGAGCCAAAAAAATTTAAACGTTGTAAGAGCGTTAAACAACTTCTAATCTACGCATGAGCAGGTTCATCTCAGCTATTGTTTGTTAGTCCAAGGTTAATCCTGGTGAGGACGCAGGTTTTTGATAGAATTATAGGCTTAAAACCTTGGTGATACTCTACTCTATTTTCCTTTAAAAATCAAAACATTAAATTTGAAAATGTAACAGTCACATAACATTCCCCTGAAGAAAAATAGAACTTCCGCTGCCCTAAGGTTAGCCACTTAAGCAGTGTAGGTCGTGATAACATCTTTCTGTTTGTTCATTACTTACTATACGTTGACAAAGCTTAACCGCTCCAATGTAAAGTGTTCATGGTCAACTGATGTCTAATCCCCTGGCCTTGGATGGATATGGAATGTACACGTGCTTGCATCGCTATTTATTCCTTATCTAAACTACATCAAATATAACGATATGCATGAATGATTGTGTAATATTTCTTGCCTTGCATTGGCTCCAGTATCTTTTCTTGTCAATTAATTTTGAAATTTTCGTGCAGCCATATCTATAAATAGGTTGTCATCCACCTGCCTTTGCCCGGAAACCGGTACATTCAGATATTGAAAATGTTGACGTTCATTCAACTTAGAAACGGTTGAATTCAACTTACAGTTCAACAAAATATGACGCCTCAATTATTATTTAGAAGCTATGACTGCTTAAAAAATTGTGAGCTACCTAAAAAAAATTCATCTACTGCTAACGGCTGACAATTTCGGGCGAAAAAACGAAACTTTTTGGTGTTTTTTTTAAAATTACTTTTCAGGATTACAAAAAGGTGCGATGGCAATACTAGAACGAGCTAGAACGGTAGCTTTCATCCGGAAATTGGTACTTCAGGTGTACTCACTAGTACTCAGATCATTCTAGTACTCAGATCATTCTTGTTTTACTAGAGACAGCTTTAAAATTTAGATTCATAGTAAATATAGAATATTCTCTCTTTAGCACTTTCAAGTTACCTAGTAAACAAATAAAGTGGTGATTCCAGACATTCTTGCCTCTTCGAAACAGCCGTGGGTTAATCTTATACAAATGAAACAAATTTAAATAATTTGATATAACGAGCTGATACGTGCAATCTTTTAGCTAGGTAATTGTGCCTCAAAATAGCCTCTTCTTTTTTTGTACTTGGTCCCAGTCCCTTTGGTTACAAAATTTAAGGTGTCCGCGGCGATGATAAACACGACGCGTATTAATTCGCATTTATCGCCTACACGAAATCAGTGCCTGAGCTATGGGTTATGCAGTTTAATGATAGTAGTTCAAATTTAGCGATAAACTGTGACACAACACCATCACCAACCCTAGGAAGATGAAGATTCTTATGACGGTGATCATAAATTACCGTCTATATATGATGGAATGTACACTCTTTGCGGTGAAATGATTGCTCATAGATTACGCATAATTGCAAAGACTCACAAAGCAGAACTCCCATACAAAAATGAAGGGCTACAATTTGGGCTATAAGTGGAAAATGTAAATGCAATTTTTGCCATTTTTGAGTTGAACTCTGAGGTAAAAGACTAAGGGAAAAAATTATTTTAACTAGCAAAGTTGTTGAATGGCCAAATAAAGAATTGTGAAGCTCGGATGTTATGGCAACCCACAGATTAAGATCTTAATGACGAGAAAATTAGTTCATAAATTCCATGCCTGTTGGAATTTTTTTGACCACTTATATCACTTTAACCTATTTCCCGTATATTATAGCACTTATCGGTGTACACATATTAACCGAGGATGTGATACTGTATCAGCGTTTTCTCAAAAAGGCACGAAGAAGGCAGACCGACCGCTTTTCAAATGAAAGTTACGTCAAGGCAATAATGAAAGCCGGTCAGGTGTGGACTTTATCGGGATTGACTTTTATCGCTACGGAAGCTCTAGTATTTCACCTGTATGGAAGGAAATACCAAAGAGATTTACTGCGCGTATGACCTATTAAGCAAAGTAGGAGCAGACGCTTTGCCACTAAGTAGGCCTTCATTTGCAAGTCACGTCAAAGGAATAGTGAAAACCGGGTAGATGTGGGCTTTATCCGATTTGACTTTTATCACTAAGGAAGCACTAGTGTTTCACATGTGCGGAAGGAAATATCAAAGAGTCTTACTGTGCAGAGGGAGGCAAAGTACGACTTGAAGCTCTGCCATTGTTTAGGTCATCGCTACGTCTTTACGTTGTATGTACCATATCTTGAGCAGCTATCTGGATAAGAGCTCTGTGTTTGCTTTCAGATGTTCCCTCTCCTAATGGACATGACTGGCAGCAGGATCCGCTCATCATTATAATCTATTGCCATTTGCCTGGCTTAAACGATGTACTAGAAGCAAAACTGCTGTCTTGCACCTGATACATGATTCTCTCCGTACAAACATAGCAAGCCAACTATGTTGGCTCCCCCGTTTAAAATATTTTTACTTGCTAGTTTCTTTACGAAAAATAGCTAGCAACTATGGAGAGTTTAGCCTGTAAACTACATGGCTCGAAACTCATCAAGACTATAAAAAATATTCCTACCCAGCTTCACTTACCACACTCAACTTCAACACATCTTTTATTTACACACACGCTGTATACTGTCATACGTCACTCATACGAAAAAGACAGACTTCATGCCACCTTTAAGCGCTTTGTTTCTCAGCGTGTACAAGAAAGGGTTTAAGGAAGGGATCAGAAATACCATAGTTCCAGGGTTGCAAAATGGAGTAGGGTTTTGGTAACGAACTCTGGATTATTTTGTTCAGAGACACTGGAACCAGAGAGAGCAGTAGAACTAAGCTAATAAGAGCCATGTCAAAAGCTACTTTCTTCTCTCGCCGTAAGACCGCTGATAACTGCCGCGACGCCGCTGCACCTGCTACAAGGTTGTTATGACGACGAATGACGAAGAGCATTCTTACATGATTGACAGTTGGCACAGCTATGAAGATGACCGACATGATGATAGCAAACACTAATCCAGCGAAGGAGGAGAACACAAACTGGACTAAGCCTGTTAGGAGAAACCAGCTCACTCCGGTTAAACCAATCGCCCTAAGTGCACCTGAAAAGATTTAAATACACGATTTGTACTTACTCTCTATTTTGCATTTTTGGATGGATGAAATGACCTTGAAATGGGAGAAACATATAGATGGACAGACAAACAGACGCAATGATGAGAGGTTGAGCGGATGGGCGGATGGGCAGTTGGGTGGATGAGCAGATGAATAAAATAAGGGACACAAAATCCAGACTATTTTAACGCTTGCAAAGACAAGCTTATAATAGCTGAACGAACGTTCGGGCGGAAGGACAAAAGGACGGAGGGACGGAAGGACGGTTTAACGAACGGATTGATGGATGGATGGATGGATGGATGGATGGATGAACGGACGGACGGACGGCCGGACGGACGGATGGATGGATGGATGGATGGATGGATGGATGGATGGATGGATGGATAGATAGATGGATGGAAAGATTTGCGGATGAAAAACAATATCACCTTTGTTGCTTGCACTTGCTCGATATATGAGTGGTCTGGACAGAGCATAATGGCGATCAAAGCTGATCACAATTAGAAAGGCAAAAGATTATCCGGAAGTCAGCATTGTCGAACAGAAAAAGGCAAGAAATAGCTTTTCTTGATAACTGCATGTCGAGGAAACATAGTAGAGGGCCAATCGTAGAGCAACAAAGATTGGCTGAGCAGTGATTCCCGTCAGGCAGTCAGTGGCAGCCAGGCTACACAGTAGTGTATTACACGGTCTCTGCAGTGAAGGTGTTTTGATGATCGTGACGATGATGACAAGGTTACTAAAGAACGCAAAAATACAAAACGGAAAGTTCACTGCGGCTAAAAAAAATTCATTGATGTAAGCAGCCGAATCGTTTCGTTTGGGAACTACAAACCACTCAGGAACACCACATGAATTGCTGCTTTTGTTCTCTGTCATTTTGTCCTGTGAACTAAAGAGTTAGCACTTTAACCCCATTTGGAAAGATGACACTAGCATGGTGCATTAATTCCTTACTTCGAGAGGAAAAATTAGTATATGTAATCGCATGAGGCCGAGCAGAATTAAGGATAAATTTTCACGCCTATTTTCAAAGTTTTCACAAAATTGCCCGAGTCGCGCAACGACGAGGGCAATTTGTGAGAACTTTGAAAATACAAGTGAAATTTATCCTTAATTTTACGAGGACTCAATGCGATTACTTGTTTATAACACAGAGGGCAAATTTTTCGGAAAACTGTCCATGCACGTTGAAACACAATCAGCCGGCCCTCAGAACAAAAGTACCCGCTCGTAAACAATTCACCAAACAAACATTTTAACTGTTACTTATCGCACAGAACAAGAAAGACTGACCATTATGTACATCTTAAGAGGTAAATACAATTCTAGTTCATTGACAAAACACATTTACAACTCAATTAACTAAGTAAATTTTATTCACCTGAGTTGCAAAGCTTCCTCCTGCTGGAAAAATTATCGACCACGTGGCTCCAAAGCTTTCAGTTGTTTTAAAACAAATAACAATTTGCTGTTTCCCGTAACACATATAGGTTGACCTTTTGCGATTTCTCTTCAATCAAACACCCGATTTCCATACCTTTTTTGCCAACCATCTCGGTTTTAAGTCAAACTTTGAAGCGATCCTTGTGTTGAACAACTCAAAATCCATTGTCGTTTCAAGACGCCTACAAAATGCAAATGTGCGCTCTCGCGCTCAGCCAATCAAATGCAAGTAATTTTGGCGCCTGGCCAATTAGGAATTAGTAATTTTGCCCTCGTCTGAAAGAAAATTAAGAAAAAATGCCCTCTGTCTCAACCAATCAGCATTCAGTAATTTAACTGATTGAAATCTGAAATCCTAACTGAAATCCTATGAGGTCAGTACTTTTTTTAATGAAGAGAGGGGGAGTTTAATTAATTCACTTGAAACATGGAATTTAATTGACTTCATGATCAGGAATGGAGAAGTAAATTTACCAAATGAATAAAACAACATATGATTACATACAGCATTAACTAAAATCTACACTTAGGTCAGAACGTCCTAACAGCATCTTGACTCAGAAGACCTTCATTGGAGTTAAAGAAAGAGGCGGGGGAAGCCGAAAGAAGAAAGAGAACCTACAAGCAGGAAGAAACAAGGAGAAAACGGAAGATCGTACGTACGAAATCAGATTCTACATGGATCTAGTGGCCACATTATGCTTACATGGCAAAATCACAATTTTTTTTCTGGTTACCTCATGTGTTAAGTCCTATAAATACCTACTTACAGATTAAGAAATAACATTTTCCGTGTTTAGCGGTTTAGACAAAACAATTTCTCGTAAACGCCTGCAACGTCTTGTCAACGAACAAAACTTTGCCTAGACTATATCACACCAGCTCTCAGTTTTGAGTGGCCACTTGCTGTCTCAAATCTTAAGTTCGTCAGAGAAACTTATCTAAAGTATATTTCCTTATGAAGAACAGATTATTGTGTAGTAAAGCTAACAGATCATAGAGGGACTATTGATATTGAGTTGCATCCCTTAAAATGCAGAGAGAAGAGAGAAAACGTCTGTCTCACCATTAACAATCGGTTGCATAATGCTTACCCTCATAAATCCATTCCATCAATGTCCCGGCACGCCGTGAATAAAACGACAAAGCGAATGGAAACTTTGTTGCGAGGTAATCATCAATCAGAGATATCTTAGATCAAATAGAAATTGAAAAACAAAAATTCAGCTCAACAAGGATTTTCAGTCCCATCTCCAAATTTAAAGTTTTTAAATTCATTAACATCATAAAAGGGTAATACTTATACGCTATTAGCTGAACATTATTTGAAAAGCAGGAAGTCAAATAGAAACGTCATGAATTCGAAATTTGAAAAGCAGTTTTTTTTTATTATATTGTAAGATTTGTAATTTGTCAAAGGGTCGTATGCATGCAGAAATTACAGTTGTGTATATCTGAAACCCGATTTTCGAATGTAACCATCATCCCTGCTGGAAGTAAGGCATGGTCTGTCGTTCGCCAATATAGATATTTTAAAAATCACTTATTACTGTTGCGTGTTTCTTGCTGGAAACATGCATCGATTTGTAATCGTTTTGCGGTTAATTTCATTCTTGTTCTGTAGATAAGCAGGGCCGCTAATGACTCTCTCGTCATAGTCATTTCTCCCCTAACTATAAGTTGATGACTTGCTTTTTATTGCGATTAACAACAGCGCACAAACCATTAATCCTCCCGAGTCGCTTTCTTACTGATGGTTGTTTTGAGTTTGTGGCTGACATTTTTAAGGGTCGCCATTGAATTGAAAGCTTATACCGAGCACTACTTTTATGAGTATTACTTAGCTCTCTAGTCAAACGAAATTTAACAATTGTTTTTACATGACTACCTCTTCAGACTTTGTAAGGGCAACCTGAGGTTTGTTTGAGACTGATTAATTACGTGTCAGTTTTGGCGAGCGGTTGCACACAATTAAAGAGTTTGCATGCTACGAAAAGAGTTCATTTCTATCATTTATATCGCATAAACAACAGCAGGTTTACTGAAAGGTAGAAGCCTTCTTTCGCCGTCAAGCAGTTCAAACTTTAAAGGTTGCCGCGTGTTTAATTTTTACATTCCATTAAGCGAAACATTTGTTATTTCTAAGCATTAATGAAATAAATCATTATTTTTGTATGTGAACACTGTTTTGGATAGTGTAAAGAACGACAATTTACAATAGGTTACCTTACCTTACTTTATCTTACTTTACCTTCCCCATAATATTTTATTTTATTTTACGCATATTTTAAATTATTTTTGTTGCACCATGCCTCGCATTTCTGGCATTTGGAAATGGCTTATTACATGTGTCCACAAACCGACTTAGTAAAATAGTTTTAAGCTATCTATATACACCTTACGACATCCACTAATATACATTGCAGAGAGAGCTTTAACTAAGAAACGCAGCTTCAGGCAGATTTTAGTAGAGTACAATTCAACTTGTAGTAGTATGTGCTAAAAAACGAGAGTTAGAGTGTCATAATTATTAGCGATATCAACACTTCCACTTCCAAGTGGCAAAAGAGCATTAGCTCGAAAAAGCCAAGAGACAAACAACAACAACAAAACAAAAAAACAAACAAACAAATTCCGAATGAGATTACCACATAGCACACGAAATAAATCCTTAACAGTTTTCACTTGAGGATCTCAAAGCATATATTTAGAACCACATTACTGATAACGACGTTTTCCTCTGTTCGAGTAAGGGTTGACAATCAAATTCAGTCACCTTTTGTTTTCAATGTCAAAATAACGTCGTTTACACAAACAGGATAGACTTCATCCTATCTCTAAGAGCTTTGTTTCTCAGCATGTACAATAGAGGATTTAAGGAAGAGATAAGAAAGACCATTGTTAACGCCCACGGTTGCAAAGCTGCATAGAGTTTTGGAAACAATTTCTCGTTTATTTTGTTCAGTAGCATTGGTGCCAGAGAAAGAAGAAGGGCCAAGATAACAATAGCCATATCCATAGCTACTTTCTTCTCTCGTCGAAACACCTCTGACAAAGGTTGCATCACGGCTTGGCCTGCTACAAGGTTGTTATGACGACGAATGGCCAAGAACATTCGTACATGATTGACAGCTGGAATAGTTATGAAGGCAATCGAGCTGAAAATACCAAAAATTAGTCCAGGAACGGAGGAGAACACAAACTGAACCAAACAAGTCAGCAGAAACCAGCTTACTCCGATCAGAACAATTGATGTAAGTGCACCTGCAAAAATTCAAGGTGAAATGTTGATAAATGGATGGATGAACAGAACCCCTGTCCTATCTATTAAGAGGCCCTCTGGAGTAAGGCCCTCACACCAGTTTTTGCCATGAATTATCTACAACTTGCAGTTTTTGATTAAACTAAAGGGCTCTATTAAAGTAACCAAAAGCTCCTATGCCAAACAAACAAACCAGCTCCCAGTTGGCTTGTTAGCTCAATTGGTTAGAGCGCTGCACCGGTATCGCAGAGGTCAGGGTTCGAGTCCCGGCAAGCCTGATTTTTTCAGGCTTTATTTTCGCAACTGCATAAGTTGCGTTAATAACTGCGAGGATGTTCTTTACACTTATTTCTTCATTCCGCAGTTCAAATATATGAGTTTCATATATTCATAATTTCAAAAATACCTTTGTTTGTTGTGGTTGCTCGATATTCAAGAGGTCTGGACAAAGCGTAATAGCGATCAAAGCTGATAACAGTCAGAAAGGCAAAAGACCAACCAGACGATAGCATGATGGTCACATAAAAAGAAGTAAATAGATTATCTTGATAACTACATGTCGAGTCAGCACGATGAAGAATCATCAATCGTAGAGCGACAAAGATTGGCTGAGCTGTGATACCCGTCAGGCAGTCAGTGGTGGCCAGGCTACACAGCAGGATGTTACACGGTCTCTGCAGCGAAGGTGTTTTAATGATTGTGACGATGATGGCCAGGTTACTAAGGAATGCAAAAACACAGAACGGAATGTTCGCTGCTGCGACGAGGGCTTCATTGATGTGAGCAGCTGAATCGTCCCTTGCCAGAGTTCCAAACCAATTAGCAACACCACATAGACTGCTTGTTTCTTTCTCGGTCATTTTGTTCTGTGAAGACGAAAATTTTTTATCGTTACTCCTTATCTGAAAGATCACAATGAGTGAGGATGCGTAAAAGTTCAGTTTTGAGCCTAAAGTTGAGTTTAATGGCACGACACCTTGCCAATTCTGCTAATATTATAACAGCTATAAACAAAGAAAGCATCACAGGCAAGTCTTCGGAGAACAAAAAGAAGAACGAGGTGTAACTTACATGGGACGATATAGGTATCTCTGTATTAGACAGTATTGAAAGCTTCTACTATTGACCATCTGACTGCCAATGTTTTTTGAAGTTTCATTAGCAACATCATAGCCATTTGCTAAAAATACACGTAGTGCTTAAACTAGGAAGTCAGTTTAAAACATAATGAACTCTAAACAAATAAGAAAATTAGTTTTCATCTTATTATAATGGGGTGACAAGCTTTTTAAATGTCAAATGACCGAAACGAATGCACACGGGAATTGCGATGGAGTTGATTTGAAATTCATTTTCCAAGTGTAAATCCTTTTTCCACCTTCAACGTTAGCGGTCTTTTTCGCGCGTACTCTTAGCCTGCTGCCATTCCAAATACTTTCCTAGAAATGTATTAGTTAGTTCTACTTTTGCCATGGCAATTGTAGGTCACTGCAAGAAGTTTACATAATTTATTTATTCTGGGTTTTTTATTTTTTTATTTTTTTTTTGGTGGGGGTTGGGCATTTTCTTTTTGCATTGGTGTGGCCTCTTATATCTTATTCAGCGAATGTATAATTGTCTTATATAAACTAAGTTTCTTTTAATTTCATTTTTTAATTCCAGTCTGTTCTATTCTAATTAAAGTCTTATAACACCCTGACCAGGTGTGTTTCAAGCCAGCAAACGAATCTTTCAGTGCCAGATATTGCTTGCCATGCATATCTTGAGTCGTGTAAGGTGGTCCTAACTTATACTTATTCTGGCTTATTTTGTTATGGAATTTGAAGGTTTTTTTTTTTTGCTACAACAACTGTTGTCTTACTGATTGTTGTGAACGTGGGCCCTCTTTAGACTGCATACAACAGTTTCTTATTTCCACAGTCCCTTAACTTAGCTATCAGGCTCATTCCATTTCCTTTCTGGTGCAACATTTTATTCAAAGTTTCATCCAACTCGCACTAAAGCTACGGAATGTTATAGGCACAAGCTAAACTCCCTGAGAGAGTGAAAGGCGCTAAAGCAGTCAGAGCTTGCATTCCAGTGATCTTGGCTTATACACCAATAATGCCTAAGATTTATTGGGATAAGGTACATTTGGGCAAAATAGGTGTACAGGTTATTTTGGTAATAGCGTTAGGAATACGGGATATTTGGTGGACAAATTGAAAGCATGGATAGAAGGAGGGAAAGGGGTGGGGAGTTCGAAGGGGGGGGGGGGGGCTGCTTCTCTTAGCTGTTTTATGCCAATTTGTCTTACATATATTTACCTTATTTTTACACGATATGTTAACATATAATTTTACCCAGTTTTTAATTTTTATTTCAAATGTATTGTAATGTGCATTCGAAAATGCCACATTGTTGTTTGCGCAATATAAAACTCATTAAAGTAAGTAAAGTAAGGCATACTGTATATCAAAAACCGGAATCGAGAGTATGGAACATCAAATTCGGGGACAAATGACTATATATGCAAATAAGATGGTACGGGATGTTAAGGACTATTTATATCCCACGTGCCCACCGATAACAAACCAATATCTTGCTCGAGCCAGAATTTCAATTTTTGCTTTTATTTTTTTTGTTTTTTTTTTGGTCCCAATTTCTCTATTTCTTTTTTGTTCATAGAAACAGTTCATAAATCCCGAGGCTTCATCTCAGCCAAATTAGAATGCCTGACGCGTGTTATGGAGTGGTTTTTACTAGAGTGTCGTATAAAACCAAGGTAATTTCGCAGGCAAATCGCAACAGACGCAAACAGCACTAAACCAATCAGGTCTCGAAGCAAATACATCCAACCGGGATTTACTAGTAAGCACGCGGGAAACTGCTTTTGGTTTTACAATGACGCGAGTGCCGAGTGTTCACACTCAATTATAAACCGCTCAAACTTTTTTGATCGGTCAGCGTAATCCGTGAATGCACGATAAGCAGCCGTTTTCTTTCACATTTGAAACAGCAGGAATCAACTTATTAATTCACGTGGAGGCGTGTTAACTATATTTGAAACGCTGATTCTGTGTAATCTCTTATGTTTGTATCATTATATTAAATTTACCAAACTTTTGGTAGTCAATTATTTTCTGTTTGTTTGTCTCAAATTTACTTTGATACCAAATAGGAAAATCGTATTGATAGAGGGAGTTTTCCCCGTTTATTTGTCGGACAATATAAACAAATCTTTCCCTGATATTGATTGATGTTTGATCGACATGGTGGTAATCACATATTTAGTTCTGGTAATAAGTCAACAGCTGTCTTGTTCACATGTGAACTGTTACAATAAAGTGTTATAAAAAAAAAAAACAGCTGTCTTGTTCCCAGCATAATCTGTATTCAACTCACGTATAACCGAAAGGCATTCAAGCATTTATTGGTCTCCTACAAGGGGTTTCAGACAAAGATTAAAATTAAAATTACTAAAAGAGAAAGGTAAATGTATAATCCTGAGAAAGAACAACTGCATTTCACAGTATTGCTGCGTTTTATTACACACGAAGAACATTTTACTTCTGAATTCGATCCTTAAAAAAAAAAAAAGAGAAAAACGAAAATGGTTTAGGTCTGTACACCCTCTATAACTCCTAGTCAGAGGAAGAATATCAGAGTCCAGACGTCACTGATGCGCCTTATATGAGGCAGCGTTATATCTTACTGCAGCGCTTTGGGTTAATTGAGAAACAGAATTCTTGAACGACTGCGAGTTTAACTTGTTCAGCACCACTAAAATGCTGAAGTAAACCCCTGGCTTTTCATAATAAATTCCTGAGCGATGTGAAGCTACATTTCCGTGTAAGTCGTATTTTTACCCATTTTTAAATAGGTAAAACGATTTTAATTAACACGATATTAAAACGATTTTAATTTATTTTACTGGTGCTGTAAAATAAAATAAAAAAAATTAATGTCAAACCTAACCCTTAATTCCCCGAATATGTCTCAAATAATTAATTGTGGTACGTTCGAAGCATGTATTTGCGCTGGTAATATTCCAAGGAACACACATTTTGCTTGCGTAACATAGCAATCGTTTTGCACTGGTCTATTCCATTGCCCAACGTAATAGTATTTTGATCATACCCACAGAAATTCGCCCAGCCTACAGGTGAAGGAAAAAAAGAAAAGGTCCTCTAGAGCGTGCCTGTGTGCCTTCAAAATGACCTTATCTCTTAAGGAACATACCTAATCAGTGACACGTGATGCTTTTGCTGTGTTAAACTGTCCAAGTTACTGAGTTTCTGTTTTGCGGAGCTGCCAGTAAAATGAATCATTTTCATCAGATGTGGCATATGGGTTGAGCAGTTTAAAGAGTATGCATTTTATAACATGGTCAAAATAAAAGTGATTGGTGTTGACTTTGAATGCTAAGACGGGTTTAATGAAAGATTTAAAAAAATGCAATGAATGAATTTGAAATTGATGTGAATTCTAGTAATAGTTCGTTCCAGAAATAAAATAACAATCCAAGACAGGAGCGTAAATAAAAATATATTTAAAAAAAACAACCCCTAAAATGTTGATCACCAAAAACATTTTTTTAACCAATTTAGCAACAAGGAACAATTTTATGCCAATTGTATCCTTTTTCCTGAGGCATGCTGCTTAATATTGAAAGATTACTTGAAACGCCAATTTTGTATTCCTTTTTTATTTGCTTATCTCATACAGGCAGATCCGTGTTTAGGTCGGCAGTCTTTGATCTAAGCATTATCATAAATTATCGAAAATTTCATAGTTTGCTTGGCAAATGAAAACACGAAAAATTGAAAGAGACTGGCACAATTAGTAAAAATGGCAAATATGAGAGGAGAATGTTGAAAATTGAAGAAAATATTCTTTTTTGAAAAAGTTCAAATTTACAGACGTTTGTATTGAAAACATCATTTAAAACCGGTTTCCATCCTATTTCTTTCAAACTTGGCATGTTAACTAAATGTTATATGCTCTTTTTAGTTATAATCTCTCTTTGTTTATCGGATGAAATTCAATTTTCAAGATGTAAACAATGATGTCAGAAAGGATCCGCCTATACAAGTTGAGACGTTTCGGGCAAGATCTGACAGTTTCACAAGATCACCTTTACATTTGGATCTCAATCTGATAATTATTATTTTATTGCTAGTTTATCGAAAAATCAATTTTGATAAAAATTTCTGATTTCCGTGGACCATATGCGTTACCGATTATCGGTAGATTAAAACTGCTTATCGATTATTCACTCGACTGATATTAATACAGCAATCAAGCTTTGGTTGATTAATTTTTCCTAATAACTGGACACCTGTCTCATTCCCAGCATGTGCTGTACAGGTAGCCTTGTATCGCCATATAAAATCTCCCGACCGCTCTTTATACATTGCTTAATTGTGCAGGTAAGGAGAATTGCACCATATATCGACAATTTTTGCTATTGAATAAGGAGCACCGCGAATCGGAGCACTGTGATAAGATGAGCTCTAGTCTCAAAATTTTTAATTAAAATAGTTTATATTTGACTGTTTATTTTCTACTTTTCTCTAACTTCATTCTTCATTAAAATCGATATATAAAACCAAAAAAAATGCAAAATGGCCAAAAGTAAATTTACTTGGAAATCTTTGCTAGCAAATAAGTAAAACTGACCAAAATTTCTTGTTTGAGAGATGAGCAGTCCGCGGTCATTTTAAGGTGAATTTGAATAAAAATATCAAATCAGTTTGAAACCTATCTATGCATAATAATGTAAGTTATGACTGCCATAAACGAGGTTTTTGTTTTAGTCTTCATAACTCAAGGGTAACCATCGAACTAATCGCGCCAGATATTCTGGATTACCCTAGACGAAAACTAGAACTTCCTTTTCTGAGACAGCCACCTAGAGGTTTTGCACCAAGGAAAAATAAATGCCCGAAAGAAGCTCAGCTATGGTTTTGGGAAAACAAAAGCCAACTTAAATTTTCACAAAAAGTAAAAATCCAACTCAAAACTTTGGAGAACAACGTTGCATTGCTTTTCTTAATCTTTTTCCCACTTCAATATTCAGATAAGAGGATCAAGAATAATAGGTAGATTTAACCAAGTCTAAAAGCGGAACTCCTAAGGAATAAGCTGGTGTTCGTTTCTCAAAAATAGTCCTGAAATGTTTCGGTCCCAAAAATATTGCGGGGCTTTTTAGCTCTTTCGCTTTCACAAGGTGTTTCTCAAAAAGCCCGAAAGTGTTCCAAATTGTGCTCCAACGTTTTGGGGACCTGTTCTGTGAATCCGAGCTCGAAAAGTCATTATATTCTAGAGCACAGCGTTATTGTTATTATTGTGGCATCAAACTGAACACATATTTTACTCACAGGCCGTCTTCCTTGGTTATTGAAATGTTTCTATATCCTGTCATTTAACTGTCAAGTCTTGTCAAATCTCCTCGGATCATTACCTGTTTGCTAGAATGAACTTAAAACGTCGCTCATTTACAACAACAAAATATAACTTATTCTGAAGTAAATGAGTTATCTTTTTGGGTTTTCATCGTGTTGGGACGTTAAAAAAATAACACGAAGTGCCACTTAAAGTCTAGTCAAAAATTTATACTGGCATTTCACTGGCATTTTAGTGAGAAAAATTACAGAAAAGAAAGGCTTTTGGGAACTGCCAAGCATCTGTAAACACAAAACAGACCACGTGAGCAATGAAGCGGGCACGCGCAGGAAGGATAAAATGAACGCGAACAAGCACTGTATACAGCAACCAAATCACGATGGCGATGATGGCAGCCTTTATAGCGCCTGCAGAAAGGCGAAATTTAGGTTATTTATGGGCAATGATCAAAATAACGGTATGTAAATTATGAAACACATGTATGTGTGGAGCACCTGATCGCTCCAAAAAAAATGCAGCTCTTGATACGCTGGAAAAATTTTGACAGCGTTGCCGCAATCGTTGCGAAAAAAGACGGTCCAAAGTATAGCAACGATTGCGGCAACCCACTTATCAGGCGTTGTGTGGTGTAATATGCTTCCTAGAACTTGCCTCGCAATGACAGAATGCTCTATTTTAGTTGTTACGAGACAGGTTGCACAAAAAATGTCGGAGTACAACTCTTCTATTGAAAGTAAAAGTGTATAATGACACTAGAGAAGACAAAATAGCTAATTGTAAAGCATATTTGTATACTATTTTGAAAAATAGTGAAAGGTTATTCCACATAATTTAAACTGTAAACAGTGTACCCGAACAAGCAAACATAAGAACTGTACATGTTAGGGTTAAGGATCACAATTATCAGCTTTTAGTTACCCTTTCAAGATTACTCTATACCCTAAATGGATGCTTAAATTAGAATAATTAGATAAAGCATGTTAACAAAAGAGCTGACCTTTTTTGGTGGCGTTAGTAACGTATACCAAAGGTCTCGACAAAGCATAATGGCGATCAAAACTAATGATCACAACCATGACAAAAGACAAGCCGACTGAAAAGAAATGTAACGTGTAATACACATCAAAAATAAGGACTTGGTTTAAATGTCGTTGATTTTGGCAGCCTTGTCGTTCCTTGCATTACCAACCCAAGCTGGCAGCCCACAAACTGTACCATTTTGCACCATTTTTTGCCTTCGAAATAGTTTGTTTCTTGGTTTCAAAGAAGTTGAATCCTGAAAATCAAATACAAATATGACTCTTTTTATTCTTTTTCCGCTTGTTAAATAAACGCAGAATAGTTTAGCGAGTTTAAGCGATAAAACAAACAATTAATATCAGATCACAGACTCAGAAATTCAATCCTAGCAGAAAACGTCGTTCTTTAAGTGGTTGTAATAAATCTTTGCAACACTACCGGCCTAAAAAAATATTGATAAATGAAATAAACCAACATAAAAAATAAACACTGCGAACTAAATGTCAAAATGTTAGCAAAGCTCAAGACTTTCAACGCAATCGACAACAGCTAAGTTGTTACTTCTTACAATCAGTTTGGGACAAATCTCTCAGAAACAGACTTGGGAGAATTGTTTTCAGAAGGCTAGGCTGATAAAAAATGCCCCCCCCCCCACACCCAGCCACAATCATAACTAACGCACAAACAGTCATTTTTTTCCCTTATCTTAACACACCGTTGCAACTTGCAGACCACAAATTTATACCCATTAAAGGGGTTCCATTGTACTCGAAATCAGGTTTGCCAGATCTAAGTACGTATATACGATTTTGAAGCAGTGAGTACATCATTTCCTTCTCATGAACAAAAGGTCACAACATAGATTGAAATTTTGAGACATTTTCACGAACGTCAACAAAAAAAATCAGTAGTCCAGTTTCAAGTTCACAAACACAGCTGGATACAAGACAAAAGGCTCATTTGTACAGTGTTACTCTCAATCTGAAGTCAAATTTTCGCATATGCCAGCGAGAAGGTAAACTCTTCCTAACTGTTGGTAATGTTTTATTTTAGGATTTAGTACTTTACCTCCGGGTACTTGTGCATATTTTACTTCAGTTTGAGACTGTTGAGTAAAAAATCATCTTAAGTATTTTTATTCAGCGGTCTTATTTTTAGCTCGAGGAACTGCAAGTTATCTCGTTCCTGTCTTTCTCTTTTCTTGGTGATTAATTTTTATTTCGTGTGAACTGTAACTTGAAAGCTTTTTTGCTTTAATTAATGTTAGCAAATTTACCGACTAGTTTGCGGACCGCCAATATAAGGTTGTTCATTTTATTATTAAAAAAAACACAGGTGTTCCCATACTTTTTGTTCTCTCCAGTCTTGTTTCATGTCATTTATATTCAAGGTTTCTTCAATTTCATCTTCAGTTTTCTCTACCTATAAACCAAGTGATCTTAAGATACTGTTGCAAATTAAACACATAATTTCAATTATGCGTCGAATTGCTTCTATCGAGCTTCTAACTTTTCCTTCCAACGGTAAAGAATGTTGTTTTTCATTCGCTAATATTTTAAAATCACTGAATTCATTTACTTGCTAAGAACGAATTTTTTTTTTCATAGAGCACTCGCAAAAAATAGTAGCATTAAGGTAAATGAAAATTGCATTTTCCTGAATGAATATTTCCTTTATTTGAATAGAAAGAAGGAAACCCAGACCATAATTCATTGTTGCGGTTTTGAGATTTTCATCGGCTTGTTTCATTGATAGCGCAAACAGATTTATTCCTCCTAGATTTGAAGAATCGTCCACTGAAAATTCTAGTCGCTCAAAATCGGACAGCTACACTAACTACATTCTAGCTCGTTTCCTTACCTTTTTACTGATTCCGTGAAGAAATCGTTTTCACTCAAAAATTTGTGTCCTTTTCTTCGATTTTAGTATGTTTTTCAAATAAGCTTAGGCAGTTTAAAAGATTGTCTAACGACAAAAGGTCCTTCAGGGTCCATTAATCATCTTATTTATTTCCTATCATTAATTTATATCCTTGAGTTCTAGAAAAGAAAACCGGAAAAATTCTTCAGGCAATCCTTTGAAGAGTTTTCAAAAGTGGAATAATAAAGTTGTTTTCAGTTTGTTTTCAGTTTTGGTTTTTGTTACCACGGTTACCAAAGGTTTCTTTCTAGATAATTCTAATTCTTCGCTTCGTTAGGAAATATATTTTGTTTCATTTTTATTTGGTTATTGGAACAGTATTCTGTATTTGTTTTTGTTCTTATTTTTTTTCAGAATTGTGAACTGATTTGACTATGTGACTGCGTGATGCGGTTTTAGTCAAGACCCACATTTCACCCTTGCTCACCATAGAGTCTCCAGTAGCTCAGTGGTAGAGCATCCGACTAGATCACGGAGGGTCGTGGGTTCAAATCCCATCTGGAACTCGGAATTTCTTTTTCCGAGTTTTTCAGTTAATGCAAAATTTATCATGCTATATTTCTACAGAAAGACTCACTTGGCGGCTGGATGGTTGCATCTCAGGTATGCTTTAATGTGACTGCGCGATGTAGTTTTGAGTCCTATGTGTGCTTGTCTTGATTTGAATATGTGACTGCGTGATGCGGTTTTAGTCAAGACCCACATTTCACCCTTGCTCACCATACAGTCTCCAGTAGCTCAGTGGCAGAGCATCCGACTAGATCACGGAGGGTCGTGGGTTCAAATCCCATCTGGAACTCGGCATTTCTTTTTCCGAGTTTTTCAGTTAATGCAAAATCTATCGAACTGTACATAGCCTAGTTAAATGGAACTTAACACGTTAAGTTTGCACCAACCTCTCAGCTAAATCTTACAGTTATTTAAAAGAAACATTAAATTTTTGAACCATGAATGCGATGTTAGGTGAAAAAGGAATTTCAGTCCCTTTTTTAAGGCAGTCCTTCTTTAAGAACACGTTTCAAATGCCTTTCTGTGAATCATTTCTGCTGCTTCCCTTAATAGTCTATAGCTAAATACTATGATGACGCCTTCCTCAAAGAAATCAATAACATTTTACCATCATGCAAATGCAAATTCAGTTTACTGCATTTTAACACTATTCCAATCCATTTGAACTGGTAATATGGTCCCTGGGGATTTGAATAATGAGTATATAAAGGGAATACATACGCCACCCATCTACTTCACTCGAGTCCGCGACAAGGTCGGCCACCCTCCCTCCCACTCTAGAGTGAGTCGGATTTGAAGTTAATCTCCAACCAATTTCGCCTGGCCTTGGCGTGTTCCCGGGTCAGAGTGACTCTCCATCCCTTATTATCATATTATTAATAACAATACCCAGGAAGAAATATTACACAAAGCCACAGCGGTAATAGAACGTGACTTATTAGGGAAAGCACTTTATTTCTTGTTATTTCTTTGTTACTTTCGGTAAGTTTGCAGAATTGGTAAAGGCTCTTGAGACACTTATACCGCAGAAAACACTTATCGGCAAATGAGTTTCAAAAACGTTTACTTGTTGTGCAAACTACATGAAAGTACGTGGGAATTAACCTTCCTCTTCGAGTAAAAAGAAAACAAAAAATGGTTTCCTCACTGGTGCAATATGTTGTACTGTCGAAAATAGTTACTGAGTATTTAAAATGTTCACAAGGCCGCGAGATTTCTCACTGAAAAACACATTTGCCTTCATTCCCTAGTGAAGCTGCAGCCTTTAAAAACACTTAAGATATCAACGAAATTGATATAAAGACGGCACATCAGAAACCGCCTTAAGATGCGACAAAATGACATTTAATCGACTTTAATTTTCTACTTTTTGATTTCACTGAAAAAAAGTCGAAAAATAACGTTAAAAAGGAAACCATGAGGTACCTGAACGACTTCATCAAAAAACACAATGAGTGAAAATTTTTTTTCGATATTGTGTGATATTTCTAGTTCAAGAATTTTAGCCCCGTGTACACAAGCAAATTTCGATGACAAATTTTCTTTGAGAGAAGGTGAATAAGTTCTTGTCAGCCAGGGATCACCTTACTTACCCATAGCAAAATGATGTCGTAGAAGATCCACAGCTGCTGTTAACTCTACTCAGGCCAGAGGAGCGAAATCTGCTCACACAGACTTTGGACGTGTATAACTATTTTAATATGCAAGCAAAAGCCACCAAACTACCAAAAACTTATCTTGAAACAATTTGATATAATTTGTCGTTGTTTATCAAGCTTGGCCTTACCATGACCACCATGAATCATCTTGGCAGGCATCTTTCAAGGTTTTTGAAGTTCCGTATTTTTTAATGAAGACTTTTGACATGCTTAAGGTATTTTTTACAGTTTTAGATTATTTTAGCGTTCTTTTATTGGTTTTGATACCTTTTTGGTCAAATTTGGCGCTTTTCGAAGGTTTATTTTTTGAAAAATTAAGAAACCGAGGATGTTGGATCCAGGATTGCCGCCGTTTAAGAACATGACGTAGTTCTTACGTCACGTGCCGTTATCCGCTCATGTTTGGGAAAAGTGTCGCACTCGACGAGTGCAAAAAGTATTTAACTTACGTTCAAGTCTTTACAGTTGGCGCATGTTACCATAGTTTCATCACGTATTCATCCACAGGTATCTTCGGCTTGTAAGTACTGAACGGACTTATGCATTCATCAGCTCCCAACAGGATTCGATGTCTCTCCCCCGGTGAATGGGTCGGTGCACATGTACTGCCAACGATGGTCATTTTTGGAAATGCAGTAGGTTCCTGATGGCAAACGCGAGAACAAAAATAGTTTTTGTTCTTTGTGATATGTGTGCATTAATGTATGAGGAGGGTGGCAGGGGCGGCGGAGGTACTTCTTTTTCCGTGGGGAATCGTCGCTTGGCCTGAACAAATTAAGACGCTCTACCCAAGACAAAATTAGCTCTTTATTGAGTAATTTTAAATCAGTTATGTTTAACCTTCCTTCTTTCATGCATTTCAAGATCGAGGTTTTCTTTTTATTTTTACTGGTTGTTTGTGCTTGCACAAACAACCAATAAAAATAAAAAGAAAACCTCGATCTTGAAATGCATGAAAGAAAGATTGTTTTTTGACCTCATCCGTAAAGTTCCAAGAGCGCTGCAAACGAAGATGAATTTTGAGAGCGCAAGTGCTTTAACTATTATCGATTCTTCCATAAATTTTAATATCTCTAGATGACTAAACGCTGTAATTTTCTTTAATTTATTATTAGTTTTGTTATAGTTTCTTTCTAGCTTGTCAAAGGAGCATCTATGCGCCGCTAGTTTTAATTATCTTTGTAACCAAAAAATATAACATACCTAGTCCGAGTATAGGTTTATCGCTTAAACTAGGGCACAGGATTGCCGAACCTAACCATAACATTTTTAAGTCGGAACACTTCTCAAATGTTGTGAGGAAGAAAAAGAGACAATAATTAGATTAAATATCTTAAACGGTGAGGGTAATGTCGTCTGCATTTTTTGCAATACTTTTCATTGAACTTGAGCGTCTGATTGCCAGGCCAAAAATCTCTTAACTTGTAACAAACAATAGGCCACAAAGAGAGCAACCTTGTCTCCGTTCCCTTGCAAGTTGACTGTAGGGTGTATAGGTGGTTAAGGTGGGTACCACTCCCCCCAAGGTTTTTCTTCATTTTTTCAAGAGGATTTACTATCAATACCTGCCGTTTTCAGTAAGCCACACGTATTATCTCCTAGACGCATTTTGGCAAGGCTTAGTAAGTATCGGTTGCTATAGTTACGAGATATGACGTCATAAGTGTCATCCATCGCTTGATTTCGAGCGTTTGTCTGGAAAGTTGTGGGCTTGACTACGAACTACGAACTGGGCGAGAGTAAGGTGATGGTCTCACTCCGAAAACCAAACAAAGTGCTTCGTAAACATCAACAGGCTTCGTTAAATCGAGGTCTCTGCATAGACAGCTATGACATCTTGAGGAAACGTTTCCTTAATGTCCCGCTACTGTGGCAACATGCTTTTGGCAAAATCGGAGAAACGTAAGCATGGTGTAATTAATTTTTTTTTAAATAATGCAAATCTCTATTAAAGGTAACAAGATTCGGTTAAATGGTGTTCCTTTATAATTAGCAGCAGAGTTAAATACAATGCTCACTTTAGTGATAAGTCTGGCTTCACGAATAACAGTAAAATGTGGAAGATACTAGCTAGGTTGGACCTTCAAAGACTTCTTTCAGTTTTCACTTTCAAACATAACCTTGTCAACGTTTCCGTTCGTCGCATCCGTGTAACGCTGCGCAACCTCCAGCGGACTTCTTGAGCAAATTCCTCTCGAGAGAGTAAAGACGTTTCCCTGCACCTTCTATGTTGTCGGGAAGAGACGTAAATAATTACACTAATCACAGCATAATTCAATCCACACAACGTGCATAAATGCTTAACTACGTTACATATATAGGCATTACTTACAGCGCTGCTAAAAAAAACACTTAACTACGTTAGTTACAAAAATAAACCTTTCACGGCGAGACACACGAAAGTACAAATAATACAACTTTCCAGCGATGAAAATAGGTGAAAAAAAGTGAGAAAATAATTATTCAGTGTTAACAAATGGCTTTCCACTTCCCATCGTGGGCAGCTGGCCGTTCAATGACTCCAATGTATTTTAGCCTGTTTATTCCTTGAGGCATGAGCGGTAACGAAATTGCTTTGAGGGTGTAGATAGAATATATGTTTGCTAGTAAATTTGAAACACGTTGCATACTAAGGTTTACCAGTAATTGAGCTTCAAGAGACAACCGGCGATGCAATCTAAATAGACGTGAAAGCCTAACCATCCTTTTCGAGTTGGGAAAGCAAAAAATGCTTTCACACAGACGTTATGTTCAATTAATGTGTTTATCCGTAACATTTTGAGTTCTCATATCCAAGATTGATGAATTTCTTAGTGATGCCCATATTCGCCTTCATTCGTTAATCAAGCTGCCAAATATAAGCTCTTTGCATACATGTACTTTACGATGTCGTACTTGCATAGTGAAATTAAAAAGTCTAAATCCTGAAAAAAAACAATACGATTTTACAAAGCTTAAGGAAAGACTGGGCATCAGATTTCAAAATTTGTCCATCATAACACTTATTCTCGGGGACTTTTCGGTAAATGTTTTTCAAGAGGTGTGGAAGTCGAACAAAGTACAAGGGAAATGACTAGCCATCGTTTCTGCGAGGAAGGAGAAGAGCTTTTTCACTCATACGTCATGCTCAACTACAGCGGTTTCCTGTATTATTTCCAGACGTCAATACTTAAAGTGTGCTTTAATTGATACACTTGGTCATTAGGGGTGAACTGCTCTTAACAAGTGCATTTGAGTCGAGTCCCGCCAGAGGAGATAAATTTAGTTCGTAAAGAGAAACCAACAAGACGAGAATTTCAGACTATTATCTTTTGAAGAACTCTTATTGTCAAGAAGTGCATTCCTACCAGGCCTGTAATTATTTCCTGAGGGAAAGAAAAACATATAAGTATACTGGTAGTGCTCTATCTAGTCAAGTCTTGTCCCTAATTTCAAGACCTTCAGGTTTTTCCGACATTTGGTATGTCATAGATTTTAGAAATTTGCTCTCATATCGCTTATTTTGCAGTAATAGTCTTGAAATGCCCCCAACGAGGAATCACAGAATTATTATTATCTGTGTTATTTTTTTTTCTCAGTAACATGCATACCTTAATTAAAATCCCATTCGGTTCGCCAATTTTCTGATTTTTTGAAAAAAAAATTAATGCAAGTATGAGACGGACCAGATTTCGGCGAACGACGCAAATAATAAAGAGTTTGAAATAGAAGAGAAACCAAGAAAAATTAAAAATATCCATTGGGTTACTCAATTTGTAATATTATTTTCAATAATAAAAAATATGATACACAAGGTATCCCCTTACGCATCACAACTAATTAAATAGCCAGAAAATAGAAATTCCCACAACCCAGAAAAGAGGGTATACTGCCAAATCGTTTTGTTAGGAAACTGTTCGCTTTCAGATTTTGAGTTTTCAATAAACTACCCATACGGTTATTCAAAAAAAAAAGAAAAAAAAACATTTATGGGGGTAATAAACATGGATTTTAATTCAGGTAGAATTAAAAAAGATATATTTTTTATACACTACCAGACAGACCAAACCAAAGCGGGAACACTTTGCGTTATTAGCCATATGGGACTATATTGGTGTCCATCTATCACTGTTCATCGTCCAATTTTAATTTAAAATCAGGTTTTATTGGCATTAATTCCAAATTTTGTTACCAGTCTCGTTCTTTCATCGAAGATCAACAATCTGAACTTTGCGTGGAGACCAAAAATCTCCACAATATTCGTGTTGCACGAGTTTTAAAAGACAAGGGCTAAAAAGCTAAGAAAAACGTACACGAAAGAATCCTCGGCCTTCTAACCCATTGCTTTTCAGTCTTACGCTGCATCTTGCCTCGACATGACCCTTGCGCGAGAACAATTTATACATGGTACAGGTAAATACCCCCAGATGCATTTTTTTTGGCGAATATTTACTGTTCTATGCCCCTACATGATCAATACTGCTGAAAACGCGTTTTATTTGTAGTTTTCAGACTTGTTGCTTGGAAACCAGTCTATCATTACATGTAATTACTCCACGCGACGGCATGGTTTTTCATGAGAATGGGACAATTTGTGGTCTGCCAAGCTGGACTGGCGTCGTACCGAACAGCACGGCTGCCTATATCAACGACATTCTCCTTGTTCCTGTCAATAGCTTCTGCGCAATTTTTGCATTGCTTAGTAACCTGGCCATCAATGTTGCTGTCATCAAGAACTCCTCCTTGCAGAAACATAGCGACATCCTGCTGCGCAGCCTGGCCTTCGCAGATTGCCTCACAGGCGTCACTGCTCAACCAATGTTTGTCGTGTGGTGATTCTTCCTTCTAAGAGCCCAGCAGTCATGTTCACACCAAAGTATTGGTTTTTGATGTGTATTAACGAAGCCCGCGGGTAAAGCCCGCCAGCGGAGCTCCATTGCTGAGGAAATTTGGTAACCTATCGATCCGAGAAATTTTGGTTCCGACGTAATAGTCACGTGACCGTACGTCCGTACGTCCGTCCGTCCGCACAGACTCTGCGGGAGGGGGAGGGGAGTCCCAAGACAACCCGACCGGGGGTAGAGAATGCCACCTTTTCTTGGCGGGAAATCGCGCGGTGCTTTTGGGCAACCGGCGTTTATCTTGGCGGGAAATTGCGTGACCATCGTTGCCTTTGGAAAAGAGGTTTTTTAAAAGCAAAACGATTGTTCGAGGGCACTAAAGTTTTATTCTTGACAAAAAAAAGCATCTAATATCTATTAATGGAAAGAAAAATTTCAAACGAATACTGATAGAAGACGAAAAGTTCAAGTTACGAAAGCTGCCTTCAAAGGACTTCATCGCTTTGTTTTCCTCACGGAGGGCGGAGAGTTTGCCCTGTTCTGAAACACAACCGAGTAAGTGAAGTTTTTAAAGGGTCTAAGGTACATGATTTTGAGTATTACGGTGAAAGGAAATACGTTTTGAAGTGGAAATTTAATTTATGTCATTAGAAATGTGTCTTTTATTTTTGACTTTAAAAAATTATTAGAAAACGCGCTCAGATTTGTGACAGATTCTTGAAAATTTTGCCATGCTCAGCCGATTTCACTCGCGCGGACCGACCCACGATTTTGGAAGTGTAACGCGAATTGCATTTTAGTATAAACTTAAAGGTTTTCGAATAAACTGTTTTCAAAAATGATTTCTCAGTCCATTACTTTGTGTTTGTTTATCCAAAACAGTAGGTCAAAGCAGAGTCCCAAGACAACTACACAAGCTTTGCTTTCAATTTTGACTGTCCGGCCGGTCCATCTCTTTGTGCAACTGTCGGTTTTCTTGTCCTAGAAGTTTTCATTAGTAATAATCTTTTAAGCGAAGCAGTTGTCGGTTTAAAGCTATTTTATCCCAAAAGTTTCCGAAACAATTTTGTGCGTTCCTCAAAGCGCCTAACTATATATAGGCTTACTTCGCATCCGCAAAACTTATGCCGGCATAATTTAAAGCGTGTTTCGGTGTTTGTTTGTTTTGGATCTTAATGGTCTCTAGTTAGAAAACGAAATATAACAGTTATTTGAAAAACTATAAGCGAAGCAGTTGTCGGTTTAAACCTATTATATCCGCAAAGTTTCCAAAAACAGTTCTGTGCATTTCTAAAAGCGCTCGAATTTCAGACAGTTTGCAGTCGCAGAACTTATGCCATAGAGTTAAGCATGTTTGGTGTTTGTTTGTTTTCAATCTCGATGGTCTCGAGTTAGCAAACGAAAAATAATGGTTACTTGAGTAACTACAAGCAAAGCAGTTTTGAGTTTAAAGCTATTTTATCTGGTAAGTAACGTGTGTTCCTCAAAGTGCTCGAATTTTTGGCGGCTGCTAAAACCTACGCGACATGTCTTCGATAAGTTTATTGCAAGTGCTTCAAAGTTCCCCAAATCCTTTCGGCACTACCAGTAACATGCCGGTGAAATGTCAGTATAAATTTTTTACCAGACTAATAGTGGCAGTTCATGTTATTTGTTAACATCCGAACGCGATGAAGATAACCCTTTAAGCAGTCGAATAATTTTTATTTTGTTTTTGTAAATGAGCGCCCTTTCAAGTTAATTCAAGCGAACAGCCAATAATCCAAGGAGATTTGACAAGCCTTGACAGTTAATGACAGGGCATGGAAACATTGCAAATACTAAGCAAGCGGCTCGTGAGTAAAATATGTTCACTTTGATGCCCGGAAAAAAAAATCAAGCTGTGCTCAGCCTCTGGAATGACCTTTCGAGCTTGGTTTTACAGAACAGATCCCCAAAATATTGGAGGACAATTCGGAACACCTTCGGGCTTTTTGAAAAACACTTTTCTAAAGCGAACGAGCCAAAAAAAAGCCCCGATATATATTTCAAACCGAAAAGTTTCAGGACTATTTTTGAGAAACGAAGACCAGTTTATTCCTTGGCGGCTCCGCTTTTAGGCTTGGCTAAATCTATATGTTACACTTTCAATGTGTTTACGGTCAGCTTGTCTTTCGTCAATGTTGTAATTATCAGTTTTGATCGCCATTATGCTTTGTCGAGACCTTTGGCATACTGTACATATGCGACCAAAACAGGCAAGTTGTTGTTTTTGTTGTTGTTGTGGTTGATGTTGCTTTTTAACTAAATGTGCGCTTTTCTCTTAACTTTATGTATTTTCAAAGGTACAAAGATGGTTTTCATTCAACAAATTTTAGCTTTCAGTGTTTTTGTTCATAACAATGGTCGGTTGATTGTTAAGCAATTGTTTTGTACTGAAGTATAGTCGCCTGTAACAGTAGTTTCTTTTTTATGTCTTTATTTTAAAACGTCATTGCCAAAAACAGAAAAGACAATTCGTTTCTATGACTCATTGCTGTCATTTAGAACATTAAGATATTTCGCATATAAATGTAAAACTGCTTTAGGCCCCCCTCACTAAAACAAATAAGTCATGAGAAAAAATTGATCCCGTTGGCAAGGCATTACCCTCAACATCATCTCTTGCCCTCATACAGTGGAACCCCAACATAACCAAGTGCCAACGGACTGAAAATGGTATATCTGGGTTAAATGAACATAATCACGTTTTCGCTGTTCTACAGACCCATTTAAGATTGTCATCCTCGCCTGCATATCTTGGGCGATTTATACAATCCTGGCACACTTCGTTTTGCCCACGTTTTCCGCATACCTTGCTGCGTTAATTTGTGGAGTGCTGCTTATTGTGGTACGAATTGCTAATTACATCAGAATGCTGTACGCCATTCGTCGTCACAACGGTCAACTGGGTGACGCTTAATTGCCTCACAACAAATGTCAGCGGTGTTGCGGCGAGAGAAGAAAGTGGCTTTTGATATGTGGATTGTTGCCATCTTGCTTTTGGCTTCGCTGACACCAGTTCTAAGTGTAAAGATTATTGAAATGCAATACACTAGAGTTCACTCTTTTCTGTTGCCTTGGGTTATTACAATCATTATGGTGTTTTTGACGTCTTCCATTAATCCGATAATTTTCTTTGAGTGAAATAAAAATTTGAGAAATGCAGTGAATTCTATGGTGAACACTTGATTCGCCCATGAAGAGTGACTAACATCAATTTTCTTCTTAAAGTGTAATTCACTGTGAAGCAAACATGTGGTGGGTACAAAGAACTAATTACCGTATTTGATGGAATAAGTGCGCTCTCTCAAATAAGCGCCTCTCTTGAACAGGAAATTTGAAAGAAGCGCCTCTCCTCGAATAAGCGCCCCTCCTCGATTAAGCGCCCTCCCTTGATCGCTTAAAACAGTGAGAACTTATAACTGTGGGCAGGGTTTCTTATTTTTTGTTCAAAGTTGAACCAGTGAGCAGCAGAACTTCTTGAGTTGTAAAACTATTTTATTTTCCTACGCGATTCGTGTGACTGACGCACATTTCTTAAAGGGAGTTTTAAAATACAACTAAGTATGCCTGTATAACTGAAGATATTTTACAATACCTAAAAAATAAATAAATAAAACCTACATCATAGAAAAAACTATGAGTCCTTGTAATTTTGTTAATAAGCGCCTCTTCTCGAATAATCACCCCTCCTCGATCAAGCGCCCCCCTTGAACACGAAATTTGAAATAAGCGCCTGGGGCGCTTTTTCGATCAAATACGTTATATACAACTATTTCTTGATGCACCATCAAACTGTTAACTAATGTTGACGTTGTTTAGACTAAGTTCTCATGTGGTGCTCTTATTTATCTTTTTATTTATTTATTTATTTATTTTCTAATTTTTAATTTTATTTATTTATTTATTTATTTATTTATTTATTTATTAGGTTTCGCTCAGTCTTTTGTAATGTGGAATTAGGGATCATTTTCCAGTTCCGGGGGTTTCAAGGGTTAAGCAAGTATATTATGAAGCTTAGGCAAAATTTATTTCTTTAAAAATGAGTCATATATGGACAATGATGGAGTAGCCAGTCAATTAAAACAGTAAAACTTTAACCTCCTATTACTTTATTATTAGGTTCCATTTTGCTTTTATCCAGCCATTATTACAGGGAATGCACTGACAGTATATTTTGCTATGCTTGTGATTTAAGCCCTTCAACATAATCAAAACTCAACAAGCACATGTTTGTTCGCCCGGTGGAAGGTCGTAAGGTGACTTCATCGTAATGAATAATTCCCCTGATTTCTCCTGTCTTTTAAAATGGTCTGATCTGAGTGTGGGGAACATACTTTAAAGATGTCATACTCGCCAGCATTCGCGTGCTGAGATTCAATTTTTAAAGTGCTACTACGATGAAAACTTCTTGTTTTGTTTTCAACTTTTTTAAACTTCAAACTGTTCAATAGATGCCATATTATATGAATCGCGATAAATTAGATTGCTACAATGAGCGTCAAAAGTGTTGAGACATTCCCCTTTTTTTGGCATACCTAGCTTTAAAACCCCCCTTACCCACTAGAATATACCCCCCATCCCCCCCAAACAATGTTGAATTTGCTTGGTGGGAACCAGCGTTTATCCCGGTACAACATTGGATAGGGGGAGGGGGGATTTGTGTTTGAAAATCTTTGCTGAACAGCAAAAAGTGAAACTGAGTACACCGCCATTACATTTTAGAAAATGTCTCAACTACTTTTGTCGCTCATTGTCCGAGGTGGTCATATTGTCAGTATTGCCTTTTTTGTTGTGGACGGGGTGCTATCATGTCTTCACGATATTTATATTAAGGAAATATCTGCCAAGTAAAGTACAGATTTAGAAAATTGTCATGTGTAGTAGTTTTTAGCATTAAAAAATCAAGTTTTTAGCTAACGAATTTTGTGTGTGATATCTTTTGGTCGTATCAAATGTCGATTTTCAAAGTGATTGTTGTCGTCTTCGGCACGTTCACAATCAATTTCGCAAGGCATGATAACACTTGTTTTCCCTTCTTGAAGTCATTATGGAAATGATAAAAGGATATGAGTCTGATTCAGCTTCCTCCGAAGCAAGTGAAACACAGGAGCATACTGGTACCGAGATGCCTGAAGTAAACCGGCAAGAGATCAACGCTCGTGCTGTACGTAAAGTGTACTTAATAACGTACAGTCAAGCAGATGAAGCCCGCTTTCCTACAAGACAGTCTTTCGTTGACGCCGTTGTTCATTCTTTCTATGATACCCCAGCCAAAATAATTCAGTGGTGTTGTTCCACGGATAGACACCTTAATTCTGGTATCCACTACCACATGGCTGTCAAGTTGGATAAAAATCAACGGTGGTTGTCTAGTAAGAGGTTTTTGTTAGAGCGGTGTGGAATCTCGGTTCATTTCTCCGCTATCCACGCAAATTATTTTAGTGCCTGGCAGTACGTGACAAAAGAGGATGAAGATTACATTCAGAGTACTGGCCATCCAGATCTGAGCAATAGTAATCCGCCAAGAACGAACCGGGCTTCTTTTGCTAATTCACTAGCAGCAAACAATAAGCAACCAAAGAGAGGTTTAAACGATGACATGGGCGACGAAGATGACGAGTTCCAGCACGGAAAGATTGACGAAATCGACGCACCAACTAACAGCAAATCCAACAAGGCCAAGGGAAAGGCAAAGAGGAAACGCATGACAAGCTATGAACTTTCCGAAATCATCCTCGCCAAGAATATCAAGTCTCGCACAGAGTTACTTGCTCTTGCAAGAGAACAGAAACAAGAGGGGAAAATTGATCTGGCGGAGTTTATCGTTAACAGGGGCGCTAAGGTTGTCGCTGAAGTTTTGGAAACTACCTGGGAAATGGAGAATTCAAAACAACAACTGGACAGACAGACGAAAACAAGAATCGAACTGATAAATGAGGCGAAGGAAGGACAGTGCGTGGAGGGTTGTTATGGGCAGTGGTTGACATGTGCTAAAGAGGTACTGGAATGTAACGGCATCGATGCTCAGTATTATGGCAGGAGTATTCAAGATTTACTAGAGAAGGGACGGGGAAAATACCGTAATATCATGAATATTGGTGTTGCTAACTGTGGTAAAACCTTTCTGTTGAATCCTCTAAATGTTATTTTTAATACCTTTTCAAATCCCGCATGTACAAGTTTCGCGTGGGTGGGTGCAGAAAAGGCAGAATGCATTTTTCTTAATGATTTCAGGTGGTCGCCTTGCATTATTCCGTGGCATGACCTATTGTTATTACTGGAAGGGCAGTTAGTACATTTGCCGGCTCCAAAGTCACACTATGCAAAGGACATAGTTTTCGACAAAGATACGCCAATTTTCGCCACAGGAAAGAATGAAATAATTTTCGTCAAGAGTGGAGCCATTGATGACAAAGAGACTGAGATGATGGCTGTGCGCTGGAAAATATTTCGTTTTCATGCGCAGATTCCACAGCAGCAACAGAAAGAAATTCCACCATGCCCGAAGTGTTTGCAATTTTGGTTCTTGGAGGAGACAGTGATGACAGCGTCGCCGAGATAACGAGTAACCACGAGTAACCACGAGTAACCAAATAGAAAGACAATCAGTGTTCAGATAATGTTGTTTATTAATGAGTGGTTACTCGTGGTTACTCGTGGTTACTCGTTGAAACTGGAGAAATATAGCTGATATATTCATTTTGTTCACGGCATATATTAAAACAGAGACAGTACTACATATCTGTTTGATTTATTTGGCAATTTCACCATTACTTTAAGTATAAAATACACATTCAAGCAAGGAAATGTAACGATTGCGCAAGGTCACGCGCCCAAGTTCACAGTGACGTAGCTGAGCTACAATGTCACGCGAGAGACGGCACTTTTCAAAGACTGAAATATATGATCCACAGATAATAACGCATTTAATATTTGGTTCGCTGTCCTTTTCTTTGTATAACTAACTCTATTCTCTTCTGCATTGTTTCTATCGTCTTGTCAATTATCTTCTTATCCAGGGACCTGATCGTGTCCTCCACGCGTTTACAGAAATCTGGAAAGGTTTCATAAGTTATATTCTTCTTCAGTGCATCGTCCCGCAAATTATTTTTCACTATGTGAAAGATAGATTCTATACAATGAATGTCTCCGCTCCTAGGTGGCAAGGACATCAGCTGGGCCCCTATCTCTTGCCATGCGGAACGTGCTAGCGCTGAATTCTGACTGGGATCGCCATCTTGCATAAAAAGCTTCGACGTACCCTTATTGGCGTCCCTAAACATCCGTTCAAATTCTCGCTCAATTAAATCCTTAAAATAGGCCCCGTTAAGATTATCGTAGTGTTCACAGAGTATGACTCCTTCCCTATAGGTTATAGCAACCATAAATTTGGCTACTCTTCCCCCTGTCCCACAATGCGAGCCTTTCGCGGTGCAGCCGAATGCTAAGTCCTCGTAGTCTTTACGCCAAATTGGTCCTTTAGGGGCACGCGCTTGATCTGCGGGATTATATTTGTGGACAAAACTTACGCCATCTAAATAGAATGCAATCTCTTTTGTCCAAAAATCTTCAGTATGTTCGCGTTTCATCTCCCGTGCGAACTTTAATCGCTTGACAATATCCTGTTCTGTTAAGAGTCCTTTTTGTCTCGCGTGTAGGTATTTGTAACCTTTGGAACGTAAGAAACGTTGAACAGTCCTGCAGGATACGTTAGTGGAATTAATACCTGCTTCTCGCATAAGTCGCTTTACAGTAAACTGTCCTTCTGCTTTTCTCAGTGGATGAATTTTTCGCAGCAACATGCGCTCCTCTCGGGGTCCTAGTTTGCGTGGCCGACCAAAGACGGTGTCCTCACTTGCACGCACTTTCTTCCGTTTCGCATCCTTTTTTTGCTTTAAAATTCGATAAAGTGAAGCCCGCGATATATTAACTTGCTCGATAATGTCCTTTTTTCTCAGGCGTTTGCATTTCATTGCAAACAGGACATACGCATGACTTTCTGGACTTATTTTACCGGTAAAAGCCATCTTCCCTCTATACGAGATGAATTTCACACTTTTGTGACGTCACTGTGCAAATGAAAAAATCACTTTATTTTCGCACTAATTAGCGAGAAGTCACGCAAATCAGTATAAATGTCATTATTTAGCTAATTTGCGTATTTTACGTTCAAATCAGAGTAACGCAACGTTTTGTTTTCCCAATATACCAAGTTTTCACATTCGGACAATGAGCGTCAAAAGTGTTGAGACATTCCCCTTTTTTTGGCATACCTAGCTTTAAAACCCCCCTTACCCACTAGAATATACCCCCCATCCCCCCCAAAACAATGTTGAATTTGCTTGGTGGGAACCAGCGTTTATCCCGGTACAACATTGGATAGGGGGAGGGGGGATTTGTGTTTGAAAATCTTTGCTGAACAGCAAAAAGTGAAACTGAGTACACCGCCATTACATTTTAGAAAATGTCTCAACTACTTTTGTCGCTCATTGTATGTGCTTACAAGGCCCAGGAATAAATGTCCGAAAACCGCCTTAAACCCGTCCGTCATTACTCAGTTCGCAAAAGAGAAGCCCGCGAATTTCATGGAAGCGGTCTTACCTCTAACCACGTGAATTTTACTCGTGACGTAGAAGTCTCAACCATTGCCACGAAGACTATAATGAAGAGTCGAAAATAGAGAGCCAAACATTGCATTATATGGATGTGTTTTCCGTCGAATTTGTCGGCCAGTTCTTTTAAGAGCGATTTAGAACGAAGTTTTTTTTGGCGAAGTCGGCGAACTCGCGGAAGTCGCGCGATACGATGACAGTTACGAGCCTCTCGCTACCGAAGAGGAAGCCGTCTCAAACAATGCAAGAATGGATCAAGAAGCCGAACAAATATCCCAATTATCCCAAATCACAAACGCTGAAATCCTTCCGATAATACAACAAATTTAACTGTTTCGTATATCTGTCGTGTTGGGGTCCGTCAGCTGTTTCTTACTCTTGCTTTTTTTCTTGCCGATAAGGGTTGAGTTTGTTGTTGTTATGTTCACAGATTTGTTGCAGTATCCTAAATTGTAGTTAATAAATAAATAATAAATCCTATAATAATAAGCTCTCCCTCCTAAAAGAAAAGCTCACATAACGCTACATGAAAGTTTTTTAAATAAATATAGAGAGCCCCGAGGCTAACATACATTCAGAATTTTATAGATGAGACAAAAGGTCGAAGAAAATAAATTCACGTAAACTAAGTGATGTAGCGAATCGCCCGGCGTGTAATTGTGCGAACACGGTCATCTTATTACCTAGTAAACAAGCAAATGCGAATTAATATAGATAAACTCTGATTTACCATCAGAAGTCTAGGTATAAACTGTGGAATTCGCCGTCACATCGAAAGCGTTACTGAGAGAAGTGGCTACCCTCAACGCGGTGAAATGCTCAAGAAATTATAGCCGACTATGGGAGCTCGCTACGCTGTACGCCAAGAGAAATCAATTGAAGTATAAAAGAGTTATATTATTAGGAGCTGGCTACGCGGTACGTGGAGAGAGATAAATTGAAATGTACGAGGGCTGTTAGGAGCTGGCTACACAGTAAAAAGAACAAGCAATACACAATACAGGTTTGTTTTGGTCGATTAAGCTGGGTTGTTTATATTTTCACGTTATATGTGTCCGGGTAATTCAAAGAAATTTCGAGCGATATTCTCGTTTATAGAACGAGGAATACACGGTGATGTTCTGTTTTCCACTAGTTTTAATACAGGAACTTCAAATAATATTCTTTTAGCGGAAGTTTAAGTGGGGAAAGTTTATAGTACGCGGAATACATGGTAATGTTTTCCTATTTTCCGCTTACCGCGTACAACGTACCAAGTTGAATAAAAATAATTTCTGCGTATCGTGGAGCCGGCTTGGCGGTGACACAGAAAATAGTTCATGTGAAGGGGTATATATTATGCAGTTAAGCCAAAATCTGTTGGGACTTATACATGTACATGCACAATACAACCGAGCGAAGTATGCTTAGGTGTGTGAGGAAATGTGCATCTTACTGTATATGTGATGTTAGCACAGACGGCATAGAAATATTCGCTCACCATTCGACGATCCCGCTCAGATATGATTGCTGATGTTTTTCTTCCTGATGGTTGGAACTGATCCTGGTTTTAAATATTTCCTTGTACCTTTCTTATAAAATGCTCGAGTACAACATTCAGCCGTAAAAATGCACAGAGCAAACAGTGTCCAACAGGAGAAGTCCTTCCGGTCAGCCACGCAAACGAAGCCTTTCCGCTTAAAATAAACGTACCCATTCGACGGTGAACTGTGAATGGAAATTTCCGATTCATCGATGCTTTCTTTGCCGTAATCTTCAACAACAGAGCGCCGACCACGCATACTGCAGCTCAAAATCGAAGAAATGAATCTTGCTAATCCTCACACCTCTCCGAATGCATAAGAAAGTAGCCACGTTTGTTTTGTTGCGTTGAGACTTCTACGTCACTTCCTCTCTTGGCCAACTCGGCCCAACTCGCCCCTTTCATTTTTGAATTAAGTAATGGCGGCAAGCCGAATTCGAAAATTACAGTTAAAATAATTGGACTTCCCGTACGAATTTCGACTTAAAACTTTGCACGGTGAGTAATATGTAATTATATTTTCGAAATATGGAGAGAACAAAAAATTCATATTTTTGATCATAGTAGCACGTTAACAATCTTGAAAAATCTACTGAAATACTGAAAAATACGACTTGCCACGGCTAAACGAAAGGCTGGTACATCAGATGTAAAAAATATCCATCACAAACCTTTCTAAAAATTCTTTTCAAGAGTCTTCACCAAGTGTGATTTTTGACCAGAGTATCAACGAAATGGTTACCGATGGGTTTTGAGTGGAAAGAAAAAACTATCTATTTCAATTTTTCGTCATGCTTCTTCACTGCAGTTTCCTGTATTATTTTCAGACTGCAAAACTTAATGCTCTTATTTAAATACGGTTAGCCATTAGGGGTGAATCGCAGTTTTTAAGTGCAGCTGAGTCATATCCTGTCACTTGACATAAACTTATTTTGTAAGGAGAGACATCCGTTCGCCGTTGGCTTTTCTTCGCCCAATTTTTTTCGCCCGTTTGGACATTCCTTTGCGCCACACTCTGCGCCTGGGTCTCCGAGGATGGGAGAAACATTATGCTAAAGAAACTTTTCTCCACAGTCGGAAAGTTCGAAAAATACAACCTATCTTGCATATAGACTGTTAATTTGCAAATGTAAGAAACTATGAAGAGACAAAGTGGATAAACATACTCCCATTTCCTCACAACGCCAAACTCCTAATTTTCACGTCGTGAACAGGACAGCTATGCAATACATGTGTCATCTGCTGTTACGCGATTTTGTCGTCCTCTTTCCCTCAGCCGTCCTGTTGCGCAAGGTCTCTATTATCATGTCTCCACAACTTACTACCTCATACCATTTAGATTACCGAAAGTTTGAAACTCGCAGCATACTAAGCTTTAATATATATAGATAGGCTAGCCTTAAACAGCGGAGCTGCTCAAAACCTCCTGCTGTAAGGAGTCCTGCTTTGTTTTATAACTTGATGCGTAGTCTCTGAATAGAGTTCTAGATCAAATATAAATACCCAAGTGGTTGCTAACCTAGTGTTATTTACTCTTAATTTGTATCTGTATGAATTGGTATAAAAAAATATTAAAGCGCGTTAAACTTGAAATGAAAAAAGGTGGTGTCAATAAAATTTCAATTTAGTCTCCGGCAATGAGATGGCCAATTTGTGGCCAATCTTCACATTCACAGCTCAAATTGAAGTGGAAATGCAGAAATAGAGTCATGTGATAGAGCTTTGTCAAGGCGTTTACTGAATCTTTCAACTTGCACAATATTCGAGGGAGTTGGCTCTGAAGACATGTGTTTAAAGTGAGGTAACCCTTTCCACGTGAATTAGCAAACGGTAAACAAGGTAAGCTTATACCAACTGCGTGCTCTGACTCGTTCGCGCCATTTGGTGTGAACATAACCCACGGCACTTCTATATGGAAAAAAGAGGAAATTGTGTGTGTACGTGTGTGTGGGTTGGAGGTTGGGGCTACAAAAGGTGTGCAACCTAAATAAAACAATTCAAGTACTTCGAACAGTTGAATGACGGCATTTTTCTCTTTCCGCCTTCGGGCCGAATTTTGTGATTTTGTTAACTAGGAGTTTCGCGCGAAGAAACCAGGAAAACGAAACCACATAACGAAGAGAGAGAGAGAGAGAGAGAGAGAGAGAGAGAGAGAGAGAGAGAGAGAGAGAGAGAGAGAGAGAGAGAGAGACAAGCAGAAAGAAAAACGAAAAGGAAGGATGTGATTACGTGAGGATTGAACCTTCGCCTCCATAACAACAGAAGCGGAACTTCCGCGCGCCATGCCTCTGCGCCACCAAGCACTGCAGGACAGTTAAGTGAAATTTTAAATACATAATTCTAACACTTTAACGAACGAACGGTGGGTCGGCCCTATTCACGGATGTTGAATACATCGTATCTGTTTTTTTAAGATCTTCTTAATTTGCGGGGCTATCTTCATGCAAGAAATTCTTTCAAAAAGTCTTTCTTAAAAAAAAAAAGAGAGAGAAAAAAAAAACAGTACCAAAGTGTTTTGTACAACGCCGCAAATTGTTCCCTCGAATTGCTTCACAATTATCCGGCCGAACTCGAAAGTCACCCTAGAACACAGCGTTGTTGTTATTGTTAGTTTTTTTCGGGCTTCAAACTGTACGCATAAAATATTTTTCTTATTTTTGGGTCGTTTCTTCGGTTTTTACAATGTTTCAATATCCTTTAATTTAACTGTCAAGGCTTGTCAAATCATCTCAGACCACTGGCTGTTCGCTTGAATGAACTGGAAACGTCGCTTATCTACAACAGGCTAAATATAACTCACTCTAAACTAAACGGGTTATCAAAATCGAATACCCGTCGGCTTCAGCGTTTGGCCGACCCGGTTTTCATTCCATTGGTTGCTGCAGTTTCAAAACAGCTGCTGGCAATTTTCTGCACCAAGAGGAGGCAGGTTTTCTTTTAAGATTTTATAGACTATCGATATCGGCCAGGTTATTAGGTACCGTTTTTGCTTTTCTTACATGAAATTGCTTCACAATTTGTTTATTGCCTCAACTTTGTCCTCTATACAGTGTCTTTTTATGACTTATATTTAAAAAGCATTCTAAAGGAGTCTTGCTCTCATAAAACTTACTTTTCTACTCGGAAAGTGTTATGCATTTTTATCCTGATCGCGCTAAACGCTCTTAAATTAAAAAAAAGATTATTGCATTTCTGGATTGTAAGGATGAAATTCATCTCAATTTGTTGGCCCCTAAATTAAAGTACATTTCAGTAGTGCAGTTATTCGCCAAAAGATGAAAAACAACAAGGGAAAAGGGCAAAAACACAATGCGGACCGCTGAGGAAACAATGAAGTTGACTTGTTTTTCTTCAAAAAGAAGACCTTAGCAGGACTTTCACCGACAGCTCTTCTTGCAGCATTCCTTGAAAAGCTAATTAAGTTCAATAAGAGTACTCGTGAAACTACAGTTGCTCTAATAAACCCATTTAAGTTGCTCCTGGTAGCGACTCAACAGACTTTTCAAAGTAAATACGCATTTCTCACTGATTCGCAGGCATCCCTTTGGCTGCTTAGTTCTGTCAACCATCAAACAACTTTGCTAAAATAAATAACATTGTCCCGGCAACAGGCAGTTTACTGGCTGGCAATAATTTCCCAAAAAGGTTTTCGGAAGCTTTCAAGCACACGTTAATTATCGAGGGAAAATTACAAAAGTTTTTCGCCCGCGAAGTATTATTCGGCAAAGAGTTAAACTCACGATCAAATACTGTCTTCAGGTCTTTTCTGTTTCATGTAGAACTTTTAAATGAAATGCCTTCATTCCAAGGATACAAAATTACCATATTGCAAATCCAGCGTACGAGAGGCCAGCGCCCATATTGTCTCGAGATCAAACTTCTCCCGTGATAACAGGCCATCCGAATCCTGCTTCTTGACAGCGTCCAGTCGCATAGGATATTGGCCTTTACCCCGTTATAACATCAGTCTTAACGGAGGTCCATGAAAGTACGTCCTTTCTACTTTAAAGCCTCAAACAAGTCAAAGAACAGTGTTTAGACTGAAGCGTTTATTAGTCCGCCGCTAGTCCTCCATTTTCTCCAACATAAACACGATCTCGCTGACCTAAATAAAAATACCGCTCACAAATATTAGCCGTGTTAAAAGCCAGACCAGTCTCGAGACTAAATAACAGAAAATAAATACCAAGCGACAAAGCATTGTTATGTCAATTTATTTAAAATTGAAGATGAATTTTCTTCGCAGCTTTTTGCCATTTTTAGATTGAAGACAAAAGCACGTGTCGCTACTTTGCATTACCGCTGACCAAAAGTATTAACTCGATATTTTACTTCGAACTCGATACTTTAACTCGAAACTCGGACTCGAAACTCGAACTCGAACTCATGAAACGGACAGACCTATCTTCTGCTAGTAGAAAGCGAAAAGTACTTTCACTTAGCCGTACAGATCAATTACCATGTTTTTCTGTAACATGTTGAGTCGTCAGAACAAGGCTTTTAGACTTCTTAGCTGCCCCAATTTTTTCCTTTATTCATTGAGCAATATGCAGGAAACTATTAAGCTCTCTGCACACTTAACGTGTCGTGCTCGCCAATCAGCATTCGGGCAGCGAAATTGAATTTTCGACAATCTTAATACTCAATCCTGAAAACATTTTCATATCCTAACACTTATTTCCGGGCACTTATCGGTTTAAACTTTTCAGGACAATTTACCAAGTGTGGAAGTCCAACAAAGTACCAGGGAAACGACGAACCATCATTTCTAAGTGGAAGGGAAGAGCTATTTCACTCGTGTGTCATGCTCAACTACCTCGGTTTATCATATTACTTTTAGATGGCAAAAATTAATGTATTCTTGGTACGCTTTGTCATGAAGTGCACTTGAGTCCGATCGATCCCTACGCTACGAGGGAAACTTAGCTCGTAAAGTTAAACCAGAGATACCGGATTTTTAGGTTGTTACGCCGTTTTGAAGAAGTGTACGGACAGTTCTCAATCTGGGCAAACCATGTACAAATCTAGTGTAAGACGTCTGGGTTATTCCGACTGCTTGGTAAGTCATAGATACTTTTAAATTTGCCCTGATATGGTTCATTTCGTAATAATAGTCTTAAAATACCCCAGCGAGGAATCGCTAAATTTAATGATATCCGTACGTATCACAATTCTGTTTTCGGCAACATGCATAAAAAATTGCAAGTAAGGCCGGACTTCGGCAAGGACGGAAACAAAACATCCCTGAAAAGAAAGTTTGCAAAATTCATCGGGTTATTAAGCTTATAGTATTAAGAGCCGTTGTCAGTAACTTTCGAGAATCCGGCGGCAGAACCGAAAATTCGAATTTCTTTTTATTTGCCCAAAAGAACCCTTTTGGTGAACCATTTTCAAAAATAATATTAAAAAGTTCCAGCCAGTTTTTATTTTGGCAAAAAAACGGAAAGTTAGAAATTGGCCTAAACGGGCTTTCGGATCCAATGCAAATTATGCAAATTAGTACATTTTCAAAACGCTCGTACAAGACAACGAAAACTTACCTGGAATTAATCTTTTCACAGTCTGTTAGACATCTCTTGAACTTGCCTTCAAAGTAACTTTACGTCGATCGAAACGTTCTTTCCTTGATATCCACGCACGTAAAGAGTACAGTATTTTCAATTCCGTTAATACACTGAATTTTACCAATTTTTAGAAGACCATATCATCGGGGGTATACCAATATCTAGGTAATAAAAGAGCTCTTTTGAATCGGAAATGCTTGTTGTTTATCATATTAAACTATTTAGTTTGGCCCGTGAAAAGCGAGAGCGTGAGGTGAAAATATGTGGAGTGCATTTTGACAGATTTCGCCATTTCTTTACTGTACTCCTATTTCATTAAGTCACATATGCTTTTCAGACACAACAGTCGACGTTTCTGGTCTGTACCATACTGCTTTTATACTGAAAGTAAGCTAAAGCAATTCCTTATCTTAAATCTAGTTACAAAGCGATGTTCTGACTTTATTTTACGCGAGTTTCAAATAATAGAACAATTAGACGATGAAAGATCCCTGTCGACAATGTGATGTTTTGATAACCCGATGTTACCCTGTCGCGCAAATATTTTGCTTTTCAGACTTTTCCAAACTAACTATCGTTTTACTTTTGGGCAAATATTAAAATTTTAAATGTTTAAGTACGTGAATTCGAGTAAAAAGAAACCTTGAATGAATATGCCATTAAGTCACTTTACGATAAAGGCATTCTGCGGGCAGAGATGCTATCAGAAATTTCCTGATGCAAATGAAAGGGCAGGGGTTTTTTGCAGAACGCAGAATGATATGGTCTTCTAAAAATTGGTAAAATTCAGTGTATTAACGGAATTGAAAATACTGTACTCTTTACGCGCCTGGATATCAAGGAAAGAACGTTTAGATCGACGTAAAGTTTACTTTGAAAGCAAGTTCAAGAGATGTCTAACAGACTTTGAAAAGATTCATTCCAGGCAAGTTTTTGTTGTCTTGTACGAGCGTTTTGAAAATATACTAATTTGCATAATTTACATCGGGTCCGAAGGCCCGTTTAGGCCAATTTCGAACTTTCCGTTTTTTTGCCAAAATAAAAACTGGCTGGAACTTTTTAATATTATTTTTGAAAATAGTTCACCAAAAGGGTTCTTTTGGGCAAATAAAAAGAATTCGAATTTTCGGCTCTATCGCCGGATTCTCGAAAGTTACTGACAACGGCTCTTAATTTCAAAAATAAAGATAGTCATACAAACTGTTATCCCGAAATAAATTTCCAGGAGCTACGAGAGCAAATAGAAATTTCCATAACCCAGAGAGGGAAAAAAATGAAAAATCTTTCTGTCAGCAACAGTCCGTTGATTTGGTCTCTTTCAGATTTCATTTCATGTTGAAAAAATTTAATGGATAATACGCGTGAATTTTTACGAAGAAGCATGTGATTTCAGTTAGAAATAAGAGGAATAATTTTTTTACACACTGCAAGACAGACCAAGCCAAAGCAAGACCACTTCCCGCTGATAGCATTTTGGTTTCCACCTATCAGTTTTTAACTTCCAATTTAATATCGTTTTTGTCGATTTAGCTATAATTTATCAATCACGTAAAAGAACCGGTTACACTTGAAGTACAGCAGGGGCATGTTGGAGTAACCAACACTTAAAGCTTTGGGCAAATCTGATCCTGCGACATGTCCTACGAAGTTCAACAACCTAGACGTGACCATAGCGCGAGAAAAACTTATAAACGATATTGGGAGAGATAGCAAAAGAAACAGATGCAATCTGTTTTGCAATCTGTCTGCGCCCCTGCAGAAGTGCCCTACAGAAGTCTTGCTCTGCGCCCCTACAGAATTGCTGTATGAGGACAGAAATGCTGAAAATAGGATTTTTTGTACTTTTCAGTCTTAATTGTTTGGAAACCAGCCAATCAATACATGTAACTTCTACACGCAACAACATGGTTTTTCATGAGAATGGCACAATTTGTGGGCTACCAAGTTGGATTGGTGTCGTAACCAACGACACGACTGCCTACAGGAACGACATTATCCTTGCTGCTGTTAATGGCCCCTGTGCCCTTTTTGCATTCCTTAGCAACCTTGTCATTATTGTCACTGCCATCAAAAAACCTGCCTTGCAGAAACCCAGCAACATTCTGCTGTGCAGCCTGGCCTTCGCAGATTGTCTCACAGCAGTAACCGCTCAGCCAATGCTTGTCGCGTGGCGATTCTTCCTTCAGAGAGCACAGCAGTCGTGTTTACACCAAGTCTTTGTTTTCGATGTGTATTACACATTCAATGTGTTTACAGTTGGCTTGTCTTTCGTCAACGTTGTAATTATCAGTTGTGATCGCCATTATGCTTTGTCGAGACCTTTGTCATATCTTACTACTGCGACCAGAACAGGTAAGATTTTTTTTTAACATTAAATGGTTCAAAACCGGTTTTCATTTCACAAATTATCATTTTTACCCAGCCGCCAGTAATCATTTTTTCCGTGCTCCTTTTTTCTTGGTCACTTGCCCCAGACCTCCAGTTTTCACTTGGCCAAACAAATACGTGTTGCAAACTTACGGTCAACATAATCATTGTCTTCAGTCGGTTAGCGCCGATTCTCCAAAATCTTCATGGAAGACGGGACGGGATGCAATGCAATAAAAATCTCTTCGACGACAGCATGGACAAAAATGCGAGCAAGCATTGAAAGGCACCGATTCGATCAGGTTACTCGGACCAGAGCTAAAAAATCAAAGTGAAATATTTAACAGTGAAATGCAAGCATTTGTGGCAGTTTAATTTTGCATTGCTTCGCCGAAATCTTGTGTAGAAAAGTACAAGAAATTCAACGGAGTTAACTTCTCTTTGACGCGAGCAAGGACGAAGGTGCTAGCTAGCTTTAATTTGAAACTGGCGTGAATTCCCCTAACTTGCCATGGCACGTAAACATTACGTCATTGAAACACAGAAGCCGATACGGGGAAGTTCCCTGCTTTCGCCAAATCACTCATCGAATCATGGCCTTGAAGTAGTTTTTTTTTTTAAGTTAAAACTTTCCTTTTTCGGTAGATAGCCGTTCCTTAGATCTTGCGATTTTTTTTCCTTTATAAATAAATCTATTTAAATTTCTGTGCCCTTGTTATTTAGAATTACGCTGAGAAGTCAGTTCGTTAAAAGAACAAAAAACGTGACGTAACCGAGTCTGAAGTTATGGTCAAATTATTTCGTCACGTTCTTCTTCGCGAGAGCTAGATCAGGTGGATGACCAAGGAATGAGGGATGGGAATTAGGGATTCAAGTTATCACAAGGGAAAGGGTGCAGAGAAGGCGTAGGGGATGGGGATGGGGATGGCAGCAAACTCGTCAAAGGTACAAGAAATCTCCACCTTCAAAAATTTGGACCACTTGAGCTTGTATCTCGGGTGACCGTAATGTGTTTCGCACCCTGGTGGGAGAAGGGGAAACGGCGGTGTCTCATTCTCCTGGGGCTTTTCTTGTCAGTGTTTGTTTTCCTATCCATGATCGGTTAATTTCAGTAAGCAATTAAAAGGCATCACAAAGTCACTTCGTCACTCCAATTAGTTTTCAGACTACTAGGTGTTAATGAAATTTAATGACGCTTTTTTTTGAAGGGTCAAACGGTGTCTTAAAAATCGTTCACTGTGAACCTGATTGCGTATTCTTGCTTCCCGCAGGAAGGAAAAATTCTGTCAGCATATTTGGACAAATTTGTATTCTTTACTCCAATACAAAATAGCACTAAATACTGCAAAATTTTTAAGAGACAGTAAATAGTCACAGTTTAAGCTGCAAAACGGCTTCCATTACTGTTGGTATTAGTTTCTATTTAACTTCAATAAAAGAAAGATCTGTCAATTATTACACTATTTCACCAATTGTTTTGTGTTGGTGCACAGTCGCTCGTCACCTAAGTTTAGGTCCAAGCCTTAACTTGCTTAAGGAGCAGCAAATTGGTTTGTCAGGCCAGTTTTTTAAACTGATTACCCCCACATCTGAAGGACGCACAAAACGGTAACCTTTTAAACTAGATCTTATTTCTTATGCATACTGTTTTACAGGTGCGTCCAAAGTTGCCATCCTCGCTAGCATATCTTGGCTGTTGAATACAATCCTGCTACAATTCGTTTTGCCTCCATCTCCCGGATACGTCGCTTTGGTAATTTGTGCTGCGCTGTTTATTGTGATCCCAATTGCCAATTATACTGGAATGCTTTTGGCCATTCGTCGTCACAACGGTCAACTGGGTGACGCCATTGCCTCGCAACAAATGTCAGCGGTGTTGCGGCGAGAGAAGAAAGTAGCTCTTGATATGTGGATTGTTGCCATCTTGCTTTTGGCTTCTCTGACACCTGGTCTGAGTTTGAAGATTATTGAATTTAAATACCCTCGAGTTTACTCTTTGTTGTTTCCTTGGGTTATTACAATGGCGTTTTTGACGTCCTCCATTAATCCACTAATCTACTTTGGGCGAAATAAAACCCTGAGAAATGCAGTGAAATCTATGGTGAATATCTAAGTGCCCATACAAAGCAACTCTACATAAGGTAAACAGGTGGCAGGTATAAAGGAGAGAATAATACAGCTATTTCAGTGAACGTTGTCGGATCGCAGCCAGTTTCTGCGACAACGCCGAAAGGTAATATGGGTTGCAAAATCAGTGTTGGTGTGGCGGTTGTCAGAAGCTGGCAAGGGAATTTGAATTTCCCACTCGTCGATCACTCCTAATGCTAGTCATGAATGGAACAATCCTATTGTCAACAATCTCTGCACGATCCAGGTTTCAATATTCAGCTGTTCTCACTGCGAAAAAAAATCATGTTCCATTTTTTTTCAGATAGTTGGTTTCTAACCACAAGTATCCACCCATGTTTATTAGAAAAGTATGCCGTTTTAATTAAGTAGACAAAAAGATCAGTGCATCAAAGTTTTTATGTATTATCTTGTTTTTGACGTAACTGAAGTCATCCATATCGCTTCCTATCGTGTGGCAGGAAAGCTACTGCTGATTTTCAGCAGATAATTAACATTTGAAACAATCCCACATTACCTGGCATGATACACTTTCATCCGACAATCTTTCAAGATTAAAATAGCTGTATACAAATATTTCTTCATGCATCACAGACCTTTAAGTTAACATTAATGGTATTCAGTCGGAGTGCCCACGTGGTACTTGTTTATTTACTTGTTTATTTATCTATCTATTTATTTATTTATTTATTTGGCTATTTATTTAGGCTGCTCATCGGAGTAAAAGGGTTAAGCAAGGAATTACAAGACGCGAACAGCATTTATTTAATTGAAAATGAAACATATATGGAGAAACCTGTCAATTGTAAAAAAATAATAATAAAAATAAATAAAACTTTCTGTTATCATGACTTTATGATTTAAGTTTTCATTTTGCTTTTTCCTTAGCTGTCATTACAGGTAATAAGCTGACAGTATATTTTCCTGTGGGAGCGCGGTGATATAGTGGTTGCCGTGGTTAGCGCGTTGGACTTCAGATCTGATGGTCAGTGCTTCGAGGACTGGTCCCTGCTGTCGTGTTGTTTCCTTAGACAAGAAACTTAACCTCACATTGTCTCCCTCCACTCAGGCGTATATACCTAATTCAATTGGGAGTTGGGCATTGGGCATTTGGTCATACTGAACACAATGTAATGCTTTGCTCGAGTGACCGCCAAACAATATATAACCTCCCAATGAGCAATTGCCCAATGCCCAAAGCAACCTTTATTGAATTAGTATGTATATATATATATATATATATATATATATATATATATATATTTATTAAAAACTGGACTAGGTATATTGGATTTCTAGCATTTTGATTGGCTGAACGGAGCTAGGCTATCAGCTCATATACCTGCTGCGACAAATATGGTCAATGAACACTCAACAACAAAGAGAGCTGAAAGGTTTTTCCTCGCGAGCAACCCGACAAGAAAAATGGACGAGAAAAATCACTTGGCAGCAAATTTAAATTAAGCAGAAATTCCAACATCGTCACCAACAAGCATCACCAACAGCGTCGTCCAACACAAGTCAAAATTGTTTGAAGAAACTGTGCAGAAATAGAAATTTAAGCATTAAGCGTCGTGTTTACAATTAATTTCTTTCATTGATCGTCACGTCAATCATTGAAATTGAACACGGTGGGTTTTATCAGGAAAGCTTTCCACTTCAAAATATCAAGACAAGACATAAAATAAAACACAGTGAAATGGGGCAAGAGCATTTAATAAAAACTATCACACATTCATGGCGAGTCGATGCGAAAATCATGAAGTAGTCTAAACAAGTACTAAAAAACATACAGCGGCAAACTACTAAGAAGGAAGGAAGGGCGAGATTTTTCGCCTTTAACACACAAAATTGACACTGGTTTACCTGCACTCGTTGTAGCTCTGTGTTCCAACAGGTCCAAATGCTCAGATAGAAATCGGATGCCATGTAAACGGAGTTGAATCGCTTTGCCAGTTGTTTGAATGTTGTTTTTAAGCTTACCATTTCGTCCACAACCTCTAAACCGAGAACAACTGCATTTTGCACTTTGCATTTAACAAACTATGATGGTGACTTCTAATGTTCCTCACTACAGTAATCTTGCTTCTGAGCTGCATGGAAATTACCTCTTCAAGTTCAAATTTGTTCTGTCTTCAGTTCGATGAAACACGCCGAGACATGATGGCTCCGTTGTGCGAACAGATTACAAACTTGTTCAGTTTCAACTCCAGCAGCTAATATGGTGAAATTGTACAGCTTCAATCCGCTTTGAACGATGATAGCAACAATGTTTCAGGAAAAATCAAACATGTACCATATTTCAGAGTCAATAATTAGAAGATTTCTTTCCAAAACTTGTGCTACTTTGTTCACTTTCGAGCAGTTTTCATTGATTCATTCAGCTTTGCAATGAAACGCTGCAACACTTCGCAAGGTTTTGGCGCCTTTTTCGTTCAGTCATGTGAGCGATTCTTGTTCCGTTTAAATTTCTTTTCTCGTTTTTCCCATTCTTTCTTGATTTTTTTTAATAGTGGTTAAGTTTTTAATAAAACAATTATTCTACTCGGGCTTGCTGGATATCAAATGATTATAACCAACTCGGCGCTACGCGCCTCGTTGGTTATCTATCATTCGATATCCAGCGCGCCCTCGTAGAATAATTGTTAATATATATATATATATATATATATATATATATATATATATATATATATATATATATATATATATATATATATATATATATATATATATTTAACAATTATCCTGCGAAATCGCGCGGAATATCACCTGATACTTAGCCGACGAGGCCGTAGGCCGAGTTGGCTAAATCAGGGGATATTCCGCAAGATTGAGCAGGATAATTGTTTTATTATTCAACAAATTCCCATCGACTACCATTTTCAGAACGAGAAAAACTACGGCTCTATGATAAAAACGCTAAAAGCTAGCAACACATAAAGCTTAATAAAAATCAAAATAGAACTTCAAGAAATCAAAGTTTACTACCGTTCACTTAAAAAGACTTAAGCTTATTTACAAACTCATGTCTGGAAATGACAAGACAAAGGAAAAAAATATTGCTACCTTACCGAGAATAAGTCCTCTTCCTGTGAATTAAAATCTTTTCAACTTTAGTCTTTACAACTTTCCGTGAGCAAGTGTGCTGCTTCGTTCGCAATAGCATTTTCTTGGTTGAGTTCTCACTATGAAAATTCCAAGTCAACCTCTGGATATCTTTGTGAGCTGAAGCAAATACCTGTTGACATTTTGAGAGTATTTAATGGTGGAAAGTTTCTTCCAGAGAGTTAAAATTTACGGAGAACACTGCTAAAACTGCCTCGCTTTTCAACATGGCCGCCAAACAAGCAATGAAAGAAAATGTGCAGTGCACTTCCAAATATGGTCATTTACGTATATCGCAGGATATCTGTCATGTAGGATGACAGATATTGAGGGCTTCCTCACCATATATGGGCATAGTGACAATTTGTTGAATAATAAATATATATATACACCTGTTTTCAAAAACATTGCAACTTGAAAAAAATATATATATACATATATATTTATCTTTTGTTTTCATATTTATTCTTTTGTTTGAAAGCGTTGTGAAGACAAAAGATGTATATATGTATATATATTTTTCAAGTTGCAATGTTCTTGAAAACGGGTGTGTATATGTATATATATATATATATATATATATATATATATATATATCAAACGTTGCGTTTGTAACATGTTGTACGACGCAAAGTCTGACTTTCAAGAGGGTAAAACAGTTTTTAGGAACCTCTCCATTGAAAAAAGCTTGACTGCTGCAACTTTCTCCACACTCAGAGCATTCAAAACGAGAGAAATCAGGGGAATCAATCAGGGCGATCACCTACTGTAGACATTCCACTCGGCGAGGCAACGTCAATAGCTTAAGAGAGCGGTCTGTTTCACTTTTCCATGTGATTTGTCGTTTTTCTTTTTTTCTCTCTTCTTTTTTTTTTTTGTCTATGTGCAGCAAATATCATTGGTAAAGTCGCACAGGAGGCCCGCATGGCTGGAGCTTAATCTGGTTTCTGAAGCATGATCGAAGCAACTAAGAGTATAACTACTTCCCCATAGACGGGATGCTTGTCCATCGTTGCGTTACTCTAGCAGTACCTCGCGGTTACCAGTTTCATAGCACGTGAATCATATCATAACAATCAAACATCTACATTCCCCTAAGAAAGCAAACAAGAAATATACATGATAAAATTATGTTAAAAAAATTCCAGGTTACCCTTTGCAATAATCTATTTAAAAGTGGATGTGTATTATGACGTCATAGGTGTCTTTTTGTTTACTGAAGCAAACAACGCAGAACTCCAATAAAGATTCCATGTCAACGCAAATTGTTGAAAGTTTCTTTTTTAACACGTGTGATCCATTGCTTTTCCACCAAACGTCATAAGGAACGGCACACTAAGCATGGCTACGTTTTTGTTTGTTTGTTTGTTTTTTCATATTAATTAGGCAACACCTGTTGCTCGCAAAGACCAAAATATTGGCGGAGCTTCTTTGCGGCCGAAGGCGGCAGAGCGGAGCACCATGTGTTAGGAAATTTGGTAACTTATCGATCCGAGAAATTTTGGTTCTGACGTAAGCGTGCGTCCGTACGCCTTTGCATACTCTAGGGGAGGGGTGGGTAGTCCCAAGGCAACCTGACGAGGAGGAGGGGGAGGAGAATGCCATCTTTTCTTGACGGGGAATGATCGCGCGGTGTTTTGGGCTAACCAGCATTTTTCTTGGCGGGAAATCGCATGGCCATCTTCGCCCTTTAAAAAAGAGGTTTCTTTAAAAGCTCAAGCTTATTTAGACAAATGATTGTTCAAGAGTACTGAAGTTTTATACTTGAGAAAGAAAACATCTTATATCTATAAATGGAAAGAGAACTTTCAAAGAATGCTCAATTATCTTTTTGGTGGAAGGCGAAAAGGTTCAATTTAGGAAATTTGTCTTCAACTTAATCTTTATCACTGTGTTCTGATGCGAACTCGGTCGCCACATTGTTAAATTTGCAGCATTAGACAGCGGTTGGGAACGCCAAATATAGCTGAGCCTTTTAGTTTTCTTCTGTCCACAACCATGGTTTTTGTGGTGGTCCAAACACATTTTCCTTGGAAAAGCACCCGCTTGCTTTAAATATCTCGATCGAGCTGCGATCAATAAACAGTCGTATTATTATTAAAATTAAAACTGCTTTCGTTGTCGTGTTAGCTCCAACGCGAAAGGTACGGGGTTCGACTCTCAGACGGGATTTTTGTTTTACCGACTTTAATGACAATATTTTCAGAAATTAATAAGTACCAGCGAAAACAAACTGTGAAACTCTGCTTTAACCCTTGGCTAGATCTTCATGTTCCATCTCTCTCACTGTAATTTGAGAGAAGTTTAAAAAAAACCGCTAACGAACATTCACAAGATGTTTGTAAACACTGAACTCCTTTAAAGTTAGGAAGGAGCAGTACCATCATTCCCTTAAAATCTATCTTACGTAATCAGCCAAATAAAAGCAGCTACGTGCTGCTCCACCGACTCGAATAACGTCAAGAAAAAGCCTTTTAAAGAGCTTGACTTCTCCAACACTTCTTCATTTGCAAGTTTAGCCACCAAGCATTTGAAATTTTAGCAATTTTGCCAATTTTTGATTTCAAAATCTACACGTACTGCGAAGGAAAGCAGTGCACGAAAACAATAATTGACTGTGAAGTTCACTTGGTGTACGTGTTCTTCTTGAACGATGAAAAGTTTAGTATCCACGTCTTTTTCAGAACGCCGGCGTCCTTAGGATGTTCGCGCTTTTTTTTCATGCACATTTTTACTGAACAGGCAATTCATGTCGATATCACTTCACGGTATTCATCGAGCGCGCGCGCTGAAGATGAAATGTAGGCAAATGTAGCGCTGTTGACCAATGTGTTAACTCTCATAAAAGTGTGCTTTTTCACGATTGTCCGCATTTTATCAAAATTATTAAAAGCTGAGAAAAGTTCAAAGTCAGAAGTTTGAAATATTTTTTTCTACCAATAGCTATGCTATTGAAACGCTTCACAAGGCTACGTGTATTGCACAAAACTTAAATCTCAACAAGCATGAGCAACAATTTCCCAAACACCTGAACGAATTGTAGTTGATTAACAATAACACTCTGGCAGTTCCTTCATTTCTTCGTCCATCACAATTATTTAAATTATCAGACAGAAAAACCAATTCAATGATTACTATTGTTGATTCTTACTTTAAAAAAAATATATATATATTGAAATTAAACAGCCATCGAAACATCAAGGTCTGTCGAGCTACAGATTTGTCTCTTGGTGTTAGTATTTATAAGTTTTCTTTCTTCATGGCATCTGTGGAAAGGTGGGAACGTAACTGTTAGCGGGATAAAATGAGTGGACTCCTTAATTTTGAAACAGAAAAATGTTTTAAATTTTATTTGTTTGCTTTCTTCCACTGTTAAGTCATAGATTTTTTCCCCTGTCTTTTTTTTTTCGCAAATATTATTTGTTTAAAATCTGGGGAGAGTTTTCCTTGCAAGCATTTAAATACTATCTTTCAATGAATCATGAACTATACTTGTAGTTAAAGCTTTGTTCGTCATAATACATAAATATTCTAAGCCTTCCACATGACAAATTAGTTTCTCTAACAATGACTTTCGTCCTAAACGTACACCTTAACAAAATGTAAAAACACGATTAAATGTTGTAGATTTGCTTAAATGTACCATCTACAATTAATACTATTTTCTGTTTTCATTTTTTTTAACCGCACTAAAAATAATAATTAAAAAATGATCACTCATAATCAATATGAGTGTGAATGAAAAAGGTACAATTTGTGGGTTGCCAAGCTGGATTGGCAAAGCAAGAAAAGACACAGCTGCCTCCATCAACGATGTTCTCCTTGTGTAGTTGGAAAGCGTTTTCATTACGGTTCGTGGCTTTTTTCATCAATTTTGTGATAGCCTTTTCTTCTTAATTATTTTGACACTTAAGAGTACGTGACTACGTTTGACGGTATGCTAATAAATATTTGTACAAATATCGTGGTATTAGCATTTTTTGGCTATCTCGCCTTTTGGACAGTCGCCGGGTGGAACCAACCTTAAAATTATGAATTTAGTCTAAAGCTCTAACACTCAGAGCTCTATAAGCTGCATTCGATCGAGGAGTACGTTCCCGGGATTTTTTGTCCCAATGGTCTTTTTTTATTCCGGGTTTTCGTACCGGGCGCCGTATCAAAGCATTGTATTTTCCTTTTATCGGTTTTTTTTCCTAGCTTTAATTTTTTTTTTCGTTATGCTTTTTATTCATGTAACTGCACTTGCACTGTCCTTAATTTTATTTTCTATAGTTCTGTACGTGTATTCGTGTTGATCTTAAGTATTAAATGTATTTCGTTATATTTATTATTTGTTTAAGATCATTGTAATTGTTCGGCTTTTTCTTTGTGCACCTTGTGCATCAACTGCGGTGTTATCCCGCTTATGTTATCACAATTTATTGTAAATACTTACACTCTTCATAATTTTGTTTAATAAAGCGCTGGTTCATGCTGTTCATCAGGCACCCAGCACGAGTCACACTCCATGATTGTCGTTGTGTTATTACTTGCGCTGTTTGCGGGGTGTGCAAATGTTAGTAATGAAACCCGCCTTGCAGAAACCTTGTAACATCCTGCTGTGCAGCCTGGCCTTCGCAGATTGTCTCACAGGAGTCACTGCTCAACCCATGTTTGTCGTTTGGCGATTTTTCCTTCAAAGAGCTCACCAGACGTGTTTGCACCAAGAATTGGTCTTTTATGTGTATCACACATTAAATGTATTGACAGTAGGCTTGTCATTTGTCAACGTTCTACTTATCAGTTTTGACCGCTATTACGCTTTGTCCCGGCCATTAGTATATCTTGCTAATGCCACCACGGAAGGTAAGGTTTTGGTTAACTTAAAATATGCACACTTTTAAAATTATCCCTCTTTTGAAAAGTAAGTTCACGGTAACCTTTTTATTAACTCATGATTGCCTCTAATTCCTCAACTCATTTTTTGGATGGATTTTTTTTTCATCAAAAGGAATGACTAATTTCGGTCACTGACTCGATCGGTGACTGATCACTAGTAGTGCGTAAATGGACATTTACCTTAACAGGAAAAACCAATAAAAACGCCCAATTGCATATATCCAAAACATTATCGAATAACTTGCAATAGATACCCGTATTTTGTTTTCTTTCAAACACATCCCAAAAAAGTAAAATTGCAACCTTTTAACAGCATTTTTCGTACTATTTTCACGCTTTAATTATGGTAAATGTCTTTTCAGGAGCGGTGAAAATTGCCATACTCGCTAACCCAATTTGGCTGCTCTGTACAGTTCTAATTCGATTTGTCTTGCCTCCTCATCCAGCCTTCTTATTTCCTTCTTATTTTTGCTGTGCTGTTCTTTGGACTCCCAGCTGTCAACTACACTAGTATGCTGTTCGCCATTGGTCGTCACAACTCTCAATTAGGTCACGTCGTTCCGTCACAACAGATATCGCCAATATTGCAGCTGGAGAAAAAAGTGGCACTTGATATGTGGATAATCACCATCTTGCTTTTGGTGTCTCTGACGCCAACGTTTATTGCGGACGTCACCCTTCCCTCGAGAGCATTCCATTTTGTTTCCTTTTATTAATCCATTCTTTTACTTTGGGGGAAACAAAAGATTGAGAAATGCCCTGAAGGCAATGATGAACATTTTATTAGATTATAAATAATGATCAACATGTATTTTCTCCTTACAATGTGACTTCCAAGTCACATATTTCACAAGGAGTTCAGTGGTACAAGAACAATACCGTATTTCCTTAAAATTCGCATTTTGACCAAGCAAAAGTTTTTATTGATTTTCTGTGATCCATCAGTTATCTATCTGTCTTCTATTGTTACCCAAGAATTTTATTTTTAAATGTAAAGAAGATCCTCGCAGTTATTAACGCAACTTAGGCAGTTGCGAAAAGAAAGCCTGAAAAAAAAAAACAGGCTTGTCGGGATTCGAACCCTGACCTCTGCGATACCGGTGCAGCGCTCTAGCCAATTGAGCTAACAAGCCAACTGGGAGCTAATCATTAGATTGGTTCGTAATATACCCGGGAAAGATGTAGATGAAATTATGAATATATGAAATTCATATATTTGAACTGCGGAATGAAGAAATAAATGTAAAGAAGATCCTCCCAGTTATTAATGCAACTTATGCTATTTTTATTTGTTATTTTTTGATTATTTATTTATCTATTTATTTATTTATTTATTATTAAGATTCGAAATAATGGCAGCCATCTTGCAGTTTATTGAACAGTATCTGTAGGAAGTGCATTTAATGTATGGTTAATATATAAAGTGGTAAATGACGGGCCGAGTTGGTTACAACCACCTCATACCCAACAAGGGCAAGTGGATTGATTGTTTTTTTACCAAATTCTCAACTTCGGCAAACGCTGCGCATTTTTTTTTTCTAATAAAACTTTTGCTTCGCGATAAAAACATATGAACACCATAGCAGCTGACATAAGGACGCTCATCCTCCTAATACAGATGTATTTTTGCAAACTTTACGACTATGGGAAAAAAGCAGATCTTAGCAAGAGTTATTGGAATCCAAAAACAATAACAAAACAATAACAAGTCTACTCGACGAGGACCTACCTTGTGTAGGAGTAGGGGGGCCTGAAAATTTGAGTTGAGACTCTCCTATTAGGTTTGCATGAAGCTTGCATTGCTGGAGAAATGGCACAAGGAGAGTGGGGGCTATACAAATAAGACACAATCTTTTAAGGTGGGGAGAGGTGGGTACATGAAAAGACCACCTGTCTTTTTGCGGAATGGTGGGTCCTGTCTGAGTACAATAGTTTTGACCATTTCCCTTAAGGAACCGTAGAGAATGTATGGCAATTTCTTTCCAAATTTATGCTCAGTTATCTCTGAACAATGCGTGGTTACCCCCCAATTTTCTTTTTGCATTATGATAGTCCTTGCTAAGATCAGCTTGTTCGACGTAGTCATAAGCCACGCAAAAAAATATTGTTGTATTAGTGGCCAAATTCCTTATGAAAACACGAATATCCCGAGATGCGCAGAACGTATGCGCAGTAATAAAAGGGGGCACCGTCCTTAGGGCAGGGTTAATATATACATTTAGCTAAGCCTAAAAGCGGAGCCGCCAAGGAATAAACTGGTGTTTGTTTCTCAAAAATAGTCATGAAACTTTTCGGTCTGAAATATATTTCGGGGCTTTTTTTGGCTCGTTCGCTTTCAAATGGTGTTTCTCAAAAAGCCCGAAAGTGTTCCGAATTGTCCTCCAGTATTTTGAGGATCTGTTCTGTAAAACCAAGCTCGAAAGGTCATTCTAGAGGCTAAGCACAGCTTGATTATTTTTTTTCGGGCATCAAACTAAACACATATTTTACTCACGAGCCGTCTTGTTTGGTGTTTGCAATGTTTCCATATCCTGCCATTAACTGTCAACGCTTGTCAAATCTCCTTGGATTATTGGCTGTTCGCTTGAATGAACTTGAAACGGCGCTCATTTACAACAACAAAATTTAAATGGGTTGTCTTCATTGCGTTCGGATGTTAACAAAAAACATGAACTGCCACTATTAGTCTGGTCAAAAATTTATACTGACATTTCACCGGCATTTTCCTGGGATTATCCGAAATAAAGGATTTGGGGAGCTTCGAAGCACTTGTAATAAACTTATCGAAGAAATGTCGCGTAGGCTTTTATAGCAGCCGAGAAAAAAAAATCGAGCGCTTTGAGGAACACTCATTACTTACCAGGTAAATTAGCTTTAAACTCAAAACTGCTTCGCTTATAGTTACTTAAGTAACCCTTATATTTCGTTCTCTAACTTGGCACCATCGAGATTGAAAACAAACAAGCACCAAACATGCTTAACTCTATGGCATAAGCTTCGCGGCTGCAAATTGTTTGAAATTTGAGCGCTTTTAGAAATGCCCAGAATTGTTTTTGGAAGCTTTTCGGATAATAATAGGTTTAAACCGACAACTGCTTCGCTTATAGTTTTTCAAATAACTGTTATATTTCGTTCTCTAACTAGAGACCATCAAGATTCAAACAAACAAACGCCAAACACGCTTTAAATTATGCCGGCAGAAGTTTTGCGGAAGCGAAGTAACTATAAAGTTACCCGCTTTGAGGAACGCACAAAACTGTTTTCGGAAGCTTTTGGGATAAAATAGTTTTAGAGCGACAACTGCTTCGCTTAAAATGTTATTACTATTGAAAACTTCAAGGCCAAGAAAATCGACATTTGCACGAAGACATGTACCCGACAGTCAAACTTGAAAGCAATTATTTGTCGTAATCTCAATGAAGTGATGCTTGTGCAGCCAGTTGTCTTGTGACTGTACTTAGACCTATTGTTATGAAAAAAACAAACACAAAATAATGGAAAGAGAAATCAGTTTTGAAAAAGGTTTGTTCGAAACCCGGAAGTTTATACTTAAATGCAATTTGCGTTACACTTCCAAAATCGTAAGTCGGTGTACGCGAGTGAAATCGGCTGAACATGGCAAAATATTCGACTACATCTGTCACAAATCTGAGCACGTTTTCTAATAATTTTTTTAAGTCAAAAGTAAATGACACATTTCTAATGACATAAATTAAATTCCCATTTCAAAACGTAGTTTCTTTCACCGTAATACTCAAAATCGTGTACCTTGCACCCTTTAAAAAATTCACTTACTCGGTTATGTTTCAGAACAGGGCAAGCTCTCCACCGTGAAGAAAACAAAGCGATGAAGTCCTTTCAAGGCAGCCTTTGTAACTTGAAATTTTCGCCTTCTACCAGTATTCTTACGAACTTTTTCTTTCCATATATAGATGTTACATTTTTTTTGTCAAGTATAAAACTTCAGTACTCTCGTGCAATCGTTTTGCTAAAGAAGCTTAAGCCTTTAAAGAAACCTCTTTTTCAAAAACGACGATGATGGTCATGCAATTTCCCGCCAAGAAAAACGCCGGTTACACAAAAACACCGCGCAATTTGCCGCCAAGAAAAGATGGTATTCTCTCCCTGCCCCCCCCCCCCCCTGTCGGGTTGTCTTGGGACTTCCCTAACCCTCCCTCAGAGTCTGCGCGGACGGACAGACGGTCACGTGACTTTTACGTCATAACCACAATTTCTCGGATCGATAGGTTACCAAATTTGCTTAGCAATGGAGCTCTGCTGGCGGGCTTTGCCCGCAGGCTCCACTATTATCTGATAACCGGGTGTGCGGTGAACCAATGAGAAAGCTAGAAATTCAATCACCGAGATTGAGGATTTATTAACAATTCAGTATGCTTTTCCCTCAGAGGGTTTTTTTTAACACTTCTGGCCTGTCCTATTCATTTCATTCATCGGTTGGCTGTGTGGGGTAGATCACAAACAAACTTGAACGAGTGCCGCCTTAATACAAACTTAACAACTCATCCTATTCTCATTATATCAGTTAAATACAAGAGAGAGTAAAGGGGCTTATGAAGTGTCGTGACGTCACAACACGTCACAAACCCGCCATTTTGAATTTGAAGCCGTCATCTTAAGCCTGCAGTCATACAGCTGACAATGACGTCACCAAAAAATATACGATTTTGTTCTAAGAAACATGCTTAGTCAAAAAAAGCATACAAACGAAAGGGGAAAACCTGAAAAAAGACTGAAAAAAGACAGATAATAGTCAAAATACGCTTGTGAGTAGACGGTTGCTATGGAAACGTCAATTATCATAGACATGTCGTTGACACAGGAAAATTTTCTCTCATAAATTTTAGGTTAAGTCAAGAGATATAAGTTAGATAAAAGTTATAAATCGTTAAGGTCAGCGCGGACACAATGTGCCCCCCCCCCCTGGCAGAATAGGATTATGGCTAAAAATGGTAACAAAAGAAAAGACAAAGGACTTCGCTGTGGGTTTATGTAAAACATTCAAGAGAGTAGTATACTTGAATTTTTATATGAAATAGGTTGTGATTTCAGATAGACACAAAACCGAACAGACCAAAGCAACATGAGAGCACTTCGTGTTGACAGCCAAGTGGGACTATTGTCCGTATAACAATTTTAACTTTCATTCATTATCTCTCAGTTGCTTCATGTTACAGAAGCCGGGAAAAGCTCTGGCCGTGTGGGCCTCCTGGCTCATCTCTATCTATCTTTACCTGCCATTAAATATTGGGGTAAAAATTTTTTTTTCTTTTTTTGTCACAGTTAACAGATTTGCGGGACAACGATTGGGCTGTTGCCGAAGCTCTGCCTTGTTGCATCAGCTGGTTATATGGGCGGTTCAATAGGAAGGAAAAAATAATATCACTTTTGGAAATTCACTCCTTCAGCGCTTTTAAAACAGCTGTCATTGATATTAAGAGACTACTCGTAACATAATTATTAATGTAGTTTCCAACTGACTCAATTTTTTTAGTTGATCTCAAGGGCAGTCATTTTTTTTTCAATGACCGACTGTCAATCTCTCAAGTAAGTAATTATGGTTAGTTGTACTTTTGGTCTTTTGCGTTATTTTTTCGTTTTATATTGTTTTTTTTCCGGGGGGGGGAGGGGAATGGATTTAAAGAAAAGTAGAAGATAAACTATTAATTAAAAATAACTGAGAACAGAGCTAGTCTCACTGCATTACTCCTTTCGCAAGCTGTTGTTCACAGCGTAACTCAGTAATATCCCACCAACCCCAATATTGATCAGAATAGATTTTCTTATCAAAGGTTTCAAGTAAAAAAAGGAGGGTGTGATCGGAGAACATAAAGAAAAAATAATCAAAAATTGTCGTTGTGCAATCCAATTCTCCTAATCTGTATAATGAGAAATGTATGAAGAATGGTGTAGATATAGCGATACTAGGCTACTTGAAACTGCACATGCTGGGAATGAGTCATGTGTCTAGTTACCAGCAAAAAAAATAATGAACGTTAAAACTTAACTACTGTCATGTCAGTCAAATATTAGCCGAGTGAAGAGTCGATATTCAATTTTAATCTTCAAATAAACGTAAACGCGAACGGTGCAGAAATATCAGAAATTTTTATCAAAATGATCTGTACATAAGTAATAAAAAGTTTAAAAAGTTAATAATTGAGATCCCAATATGAAGGTGATTATGTATAATGTGAAACATCATCTTTGCCTAAAACGTCTCAATTTGTATATGAAAGGATAAAAAGAGGAATACAGAATCGATCGCCACTTTTAAATTAATCTTTGAATATCAAAGCAGTATGTCTCCGGAATAAAAACAAAAGAAAAAATTCGAATGAAATTGTTCCTGGATGTTAAATTAAATTACATTATATTAAATTAGAAAAAAAAAACTGTTGTCAGTAATCTACACTTTTGATTTTTTTTCTCATAGTTTTTGCACCTGTTTCTAATTGCTGTTTTATTTGTGAAATAAAATATTACTAGAATACTCATCAAATCTATGCTTTGTATTCACATTTGCAAATGATGATTTATTTTACCAGCAATTTTCCATAACAGCAAGTATAGCAGAATGATTAAACACAGCGATAACATCATGCGTCAATGAAATAGGTATGTTACTATTTAATTATAACTAAATTACTGCACGAATCTTGTTGCTGAAGAGTAAGGTCAGGTTGAAGTCGAAAAAGGTACGCTCCAGATAACTAATTTTCTTTTTTTTTTCCTCTTCTTCACCTATAAGCTGGGAGAAGTTCTGTGGGTAGAATCAAAATTCGTTTATGTTGCGCAATGAAATAGAGCAGTGAAAAGCGATTCTTATGAAAGCAAAGCAACGATTTTTGTTTCTTGGAAATATTTTTACCAGCGCAAATAAATGCAACAAACGTACCGTAACAGATCACTGAATAGGTAAAAGTAAATTGTACAAGGAAACTCAATTGCAATTTACCTCTATAGTCTGAGACGACAGCCGTTATTGCCCGCTATAGCCCGCATTTCTGCGACTTGCACTTGTTCTGAAGAAATAATCTAACGCCCATTCCTGGCGGCCCGAATCTGCGTATGGCTTTTGTCATGATCACTTAAACAGGATTTGTATGTAGTATAGATAAATATAACACTAAGAGATGTATGGTCCAGCGTAACAAATTTTGGTCATCATTTTGGGTTGCACAGTCTGTTTTATTTATTTAGTTAGTTATTTTATTTATTAACATCAAAAGCAGAACTTGAATCCTAGCATGTTGTTCTGGTCGATGGAATACTATAAAGTGCAGTAACTGTTGTAGTTTTTCAGGAGTTCATTTTTTTACTTTTCACTCGTACTGATTTAATTTTACTCTTGGCTTGCAATCCTCTTGTGCGAGACCAAAAAACGCATCATTACACGGATTATGCTTGAAATGAGACACGTGTAGAGTTGTTACCAGAAGTAGTAATAGATGAATTCGACAAATACAACCTGATCCCCATAGTATTATTTTCATGTTTTAAACCTCCCACCGTAATAACCTCGCTCGCTTCGGTTGTTACGGTGGGAGGTTTAAACCACGAAAATAATACTCTGGGGATCAGGTTGTATTTGTCGAATTCATCTATTACTATTGAACAAGGAGTAAATACAACCTCATCAGTACACCTGTATATACCTCTTTTAAACCACCCAGCGCACAAATCGAAGCAAGTAGGATGGGGGGAGGCAGTACCAGCGCGGATGTGTCACGGAAAATCACGTCAGCTATTGAATATAAATATTTTTCAATTGAAGAAATATCTGCACAGGTATATACCGAAATGGAAGGCATTACCCAACAATCCGCTGAAGAATTTTTACAAAAACTTTTCGCGGAAATGTCGCCGGAAGATCAGCAGAATATTATCCAGTGGCTGGCTGAAAACGAGCCACCAGCGGGGCCTCTCTGCGAGGTTTTTCAAAACATTTTGGATGAACCAATTCCTCAAAGAGTGAAGGAACGGTTAAAAAAAAACAATCGTTCCAGGAAAAAATAAACCAATCCCCCGTCCAAGAAAGAAAAAGGAAACAAAAGGGCGTGCAATATTGAAAGAATTTGACCCAATTCAACCGGTAAATAAACCAGAAAAGAGTTACAAGGAGCTGTTTGCAAATTTGTTCAGAAGAAATGAAAAAGAGGAAGGTGTAGAAAAGGAAGGCCGTCGTTACATCTTCTGGAGAAAAAGACAAGGACTTGAAAATAACGTTACAGAACAGTTTATGGGAAAAATAAGGGAGAAGGTCAGAACAGCAGCCTACTTGCGCCACAACTATTCTTATTGGTTGGAAAACATCGAAGACCGGACTATTATCCTGTATTATAAAAACTCAGGAGGCTCACCATGGATAAACAGGTATGTTGAAGCAGAAAATTGGTTGAGAGAAAAGGAGGAGGCGTGCCTGAACATTGATAACATCAAAAGACCAAACACAAAATGGGTGTTTAGGGGTTATTCTGATGTTGATGTAAAGGTCGTGCTCCACCGTCAGCCACTGTTGGGCACAGGCCCCTTGCCAAACTGGCTGCGTAACCTTGCACATGGCTGGTCGATGCTGGCGCTGGACACCTACCAGGACAACTTGTGTCTCTGGCGCTGCATTGCGGTACACCGCGGTGCAAGACCATATCGAAGCACAACAGCAGCACGAGAGCTTGCTAAGAGTGTCTTTAAACTCAGAGCTAATCCACACGACAGCCTGAAAACAACACTCGATGAACTTGATCGGGTTGAAGGACACCTGAATCAGAAATTAGATTTCTCGGATGGGCTCGATATCCGTGTCTATGAGCCTGAGCACGAGATTGATGGCGGCGTGGTATGGCACCTTAGACGAAACCCGCCGGTCAAGCTGACGAACATTTTGACAATCGGAATTTACGAAGGGCACGCGTTCGTCATTTAGGATATTTCGAAGCTTGCAAGAACGTATGCATGTGTTCATTGCCGTGCAAGATTCACTCAAGCTTGCAACCTTCAACGGCATACCCAAACGTGCGCCCAAGGGAAGACGGTAATTGATTGCCCGGCCGAAAGAGTTGAAGCATCGCAGACAGCTTTCGAGAAGGCCTTCTTTCCAAAACATACAGCTTCTCCAGAATCTCTTCGCTGGCTCGAACAAGAAGCGGCGCGGCGGAAAATTCACATTCACCACGCGGCATGCGGGCACGGCGGCGAGTGGTGGGTTGAGCACGCACCTGTTGACGGATACGACCCCAAAACGAGGACTGTATTTCAATACCACGGCTGTCACTGACACGGATGCCCAAAATGCTACCCGAACGATTGTAATAAAATCATTACCCACAATGACCAAACAAGAGAAGACCGGTTTAAAGCAACTGTAAAACGCACAAAAGCGCTCCGAGCTGCTGGCTTCCACGTAATCGAGGCATGGGCGTGTGAAGTAGGGGAAATAGATGTGGAGCTGCCACGGCCTCAAAGGCAAAGCTTCCCACACGCGATCTTGTACGATTTTCAAGCGTGCGGGGATAAGAATCAGCGGAAGGAGCCGACAGGCATGCTCACGATTGAAAACGCACACGTGCCAATCTCGGTGAGCGTCGGGGACACCCTGGATCGTGAGCCCACACACATCTGTGAAAAAAACCCAGCGGAGCTGGTCTGCAAGTTCATGGAAGAGCTGAAGCGGCGAGGGAAAAACATCCGGACCAAAGTACGAGCAGCGTTCATGCCTGACGACGTGGAGATGCTTTTAAAAGCGCAGTGCATTAAAATCCAAGAATGGTGTGACCAGGTGCCAGTTCTCGGGTTCAACTCCGGGCGATACGATCTGAACCTGATCAGAGAACATTTCGCAGAGCGCCTATCTGACACAACTGGCAAAGTCAGTGGCGAAAAACGGAAACAAGATCATGTTCCTGCTCACTCAGGGATTCCGCTTCCCTGACATCATCAACTAGCTCGGCCCGGGAACCAGCTATGAAAAGTGGACGAAAGCATACGAGTGCTCAGCCGAGAAATCGTGGTTTCCATACGAGTGGTTCGATACCCCCGAAAAGCTCGATCACCCTGGGTTGCCGGACTATCCAGCGTGGTACTCACGCCTGACGGGCGGCTACGTGCTCACTCGGGATGAATGGGATGGGTGTCAGCGTATGTTCAAAGAAAAGGGCATGCGCACTTTCGCAGACTGGCTGCGCTATTACAACAACCTCGACGTGGCCCCCGGCCTGGAAGCCTTGGAAAGAATGCCAGCCTTCTACACTGAGAAAGGGATCGACATCCTGAAAGACGCGGTCAGCATTCCGGGGGTTAGCTTGCATTAGCTGCTCCAAGGTGCGATCGAACGAGGTGCTGATCTTTGGAGCCCAGGCAAAGAAGCGTACGAAATGTTGAAAGCAGCTGTTGTTGGTGGCCCAAGTCTTGTTTTCACCCGTTACCACGAAGCCGGCGTTACCAAAATTAGGTCTCATCAAATTGCTGAGGCGCTTTTTTGCCTGTGTATTCTTGGTTTCGACGCCAACGCTCTGTATTTGTCAACCACGTTGGAAGAAATGCCTTGCGGGAAAGAAAGGGTTGTTCATTTCCCCGAGGACAAAAAATTGGGGGCCGCAACTTGGTTGACAGAAAAAGTGAAAAATGGGACCTAGTTTGGTTTTGCAGAAGTTGACATCGAAATCCCAAAACAGTTGTGGCCAAAGTTTGAGGAGATGTGCCCGTTCTTTTACAAGAAAAAGGTGCCTGTCGAAGCCGTGCCGCAGCAAATGCTTGACTACCTGAAGCGCACGGGGCGAAACCGCAGGGGCGGAAACAAGTTAGTGGGAGCGCTTTCCACCGAAAAGCTGCTTTTGTACGCCCCACTGCTACGCTGGTATGTCGATCACGGGGCGGTGATCACGGCTGTCTATCGAACGATCGACTATACCCCTGGCAAGGTTCTCGACTGGTTTGTGGAGCAGGTAACAGAGACTCGCCGTACAGGATACGTTGAAAAGAGCAAGGCGCTGCTTGCTGAGGTGTTCAAACTGTTAGGAAACAGCGGCTACGGGAAACTCATCGAAGCTTTGGAGCGGCAAACAAACGTGATCTTCACCAAAGAAGAGAAGGTCGTTGGCAGAGCCTTGCTAAGCGCCTATTTCAGTGATCTAGACGAGGTCAGGCAAGCGTACGAGCTGGAAAGCCGAAAGCCTTGGATCACAATCAGACGGCCGTTCCACATCAGAATCGCTGTCTACCAGCTCGCAAAGCTTCGAATGCTTGAATTTTATTATGACTTTCTTGACAGGTATTTCGACAGAAGAGACTTCGAGCTGATCCAGATGGACACCGACAGCAACTACATGGCCATTTCTGCCGAGCGGTTTGAGGACATTGTTAAGCCGGAGCTGCAAACAGAATTTGAGGCAAAAAAGCAAGAGTGGTTAGCTTGGGACAAGTGGAGCGGCCGCACTGCTGGGCTCTTCAAGCTCGGATGCGAAGGAAGCAAGATGATTGCACTCTGCTCGAAGTGTTATTACATCGGGGAACCGGAGGGCAAAAAAATGAAGTTCAGCACGAAGGGGGTGTCAAAGAAACAGAACGAGATCACGTGGCAGCGTTTCAAGTCAGCGTTGGATGGCAGCAAGGACATGGCAACGAACATTGGTTTTCGCATGAACAACGGGAGGATGGTTACGTTCGAGCAGCAGAAGCTGGGGCTGAGCGCTTATTACGACAAACGTTGGGTATTGGAATACGGCATTCACACAGAGCCGATCGAGTTTCATAGTTAGATTGCTGGCGGTACCTGTGTATCGGGAGGGATAACCAGCAGCTCTTCACGGACAAACCAGCGTTTTGGGCCGTCAAAGAAATAATAGATAACCGGTGCGTCCGGTTTTATCATAATCTTTTCAATCTCGTAAACTTTCAGAGACCAGACTGGGTCAGTAGCTCTTCGGCGGCCACCTTCAAGTTCAACGGGTTGGTAGAGATAGCGAACACTTGAACCAGAGGGGAGCTTTTTTTCGTTCACACCAACGGGTCTCAAATAAGGGGTCGAGGGCTTCGCTGAAACAGTTTTCTTTTTGATGGCCTCAGCGGGTTTCTGACCGGTCAGTCGAGTGACTTCTTTATTCAAAGCTGAAATAACAGCGGGCAATCGTGTCACCCATTCAGTCGATCTTTTGTCGTCTGGGAGGCGCATTTCAACCCCATATTGGCGTCCAAACAGTCGTTCAGCCAGGGTGCGGTTGAATCTTTCAACGATAGCTTGATCACGGTGAATATCCACACGACCGCGTCTTACCTCGACATTATGTTTCGAAAGCAGCTGATTCACAGCGCCCATAAACACACGACCAGGATCTATCTGAAGCATTTTTGGCCAACTCAAAGGGCTCCGGCTATAAATCCGTTCCAGAGCAGCAGCGTATTTTTCGTTTCGGTTCGAACAGACACCATAGTCCACGTCATGGTGCATTACGATTGCGTCTGTTGCCCCCGTTAGTTGCTGATATATTTGCTTAATCTGACCTGTTTCTGGATCGTAGTTTACCTGCTGTTCGAGGGGATTATATGGCCCGGTATAATTATGGCCCGGTAACGTCCAACCACGTTTTGGTTTGGGGAGTTTTCCTATCGCTTTATGAATGTCAATCCCCGCCCCATCTAAATCCGGTCTGTCTGTTTTGTGGCGTCTGTTTGGTCGAACTTTGGTTGAAATTTGATCGAGCATCTCACTGCCAACTTTTTGAAAAACTGGGCGGGCGTTGTCTAGCGTATAACTGATTGCTTTCTTTTGCAGATTGGGGCCTCGCAAAGCTTCAGACGCGTAATAAAGTCCAGCCTCGAGCCCCTTTTTCGCAAGAAACGGGATTCCTTTTTCAATGGCTAGATCACCTACCGTCATAGCGATATTACCAAGAACACCACCGCCCTCCGCTTAAGAGGGCTCGCCTAGCTTCCCGGCGGAAAACATGTTTTTGTTATTCCGCAACTAGCACATTTTGCCTTTAAGATTTTTCGATTGTTCTTTGTAATTACAACCTTTTCACTTCCTTTCACATTGGGGGTGTGCCGTTTTTCTTTCACACAGTGCACTTCCATTTTTGTATATCTCATGAAAAATAATTCTTTACGATGCGTTCGTTTTGAAGGACATCGTCAGTGAATATTTTCAAAATGTTGGCGAAACTTGTGCCTTTGTTTCTTTCGTTTAAAAAGAAAAGACAGTAATAACCACATCTCACACTTTGCTCCCATTGAATTTGGTTGTCGTTTCTGAAAAATGTTTGATTCCGTGCACTGACATTTCCTTTTCCCATTCTAAAGGTGGTGGAAGCCCAAATGAATCAAAATACTCGTACGTGCCATTTTTGGAACGCCAACAACACACCCAATGAGTTCCCAAATTTCACAAAACATCCAAGTTTATGATGCATGGGGAATGGAACAGAGGTTTTGGTTCATTTCTGCTAAAAATACCTTTGATGGGAATGCGCAAAAAATCGCACCATTTTCTAAGGTCAATGTTGGAAAGAGGCGTGTCTTTAAACTCTATTTTTTTATAATCATCCCAAGTTCCGAAGAAAGGTGGGCGTCGAATTTGCATTCCTCTTCCCTTTGAAGGTGGAGGTGGGGGTCGGGGGGAGCGACGTGGACGTGGTAGTTGAGGTTGCAAGCCTTTCCCGAGTATCTTTTTGACTAAGTCGATAGCCAAAGGTACTCCGATGGACGCTAACATACCAAGGAAACCGCCGTATTGTGCGGCGCCTCCCCTTACAACAACTTGTCCGACAAGATATCGTTCCACTTCCTTTTTCTGAGCAGGATTCATCGTCTGGGCAAGTTTCTAAAGTTTAATTTCCTTCGACCCAAAACCCTTTCCAAATGTTTTTCAGCACCTTTTCAGCGCCGAAACTCAAACCAGCACTTGCTAACGCCCCAAGGGACGGCTTTATCAAAGGTCGTGCCAAACCAAGCACAGCAGAAAACAAGTTTCCACCACGCTGCGCAGTATTTTGAATTTGGGTCTGGCTTAATTTGAGCTCAAGCCCTTTCCCTGCCGCGGCTGTTTTTTTTTTTTCACTCGTGAGATTTGAGTAGCAGTGAGAAGGAGTTTGTCGCCGCGTCCAATTTGCTCCGGTTTTACCCTCAGAGCCACAGCTGTTTTCGAAACATAAGCCTTTTGTAGTTTCTTTTTCTGACCATCGGTCAGCGCTATTTTATATGGATGATAAGTTGTAGTCATCTTGCGTATATATTAATTGAGATTTTTTTGAGACGGCGACAAGTTCATTCCCGATTTGCTTCAGCACAAATTCTTCCTCATTTAAAACCGCGGCAAAGATTGTGCAATCTTGAGCGTTAGCGGCTTCATTCAGTCTGTAATGAAATTCGAGTTTTTTCGGGTTGCCTGCCACACTTTCTTTTGTGTTTCGTAGGTCAAAGTAAATAATTGGGTACAACTTCTGAAAGTTGGCGAGGTGCAGCTGAACGCCAGTGTTGCAGTTGTTCTTTCTGTATCTAAAATTGATTAAATCATTCAAAATTCTTATTTTAAAGTCATGGTCGTAATCAAGCTCAGGGTAAAAGCTTGTGCCGTACTGAAGGCGACAAGTTGCTAATCTTGCCGAGTTATCACCGTCGATATTAAATGTGTTAAAGATGTAAGGGTGTTGCGTATAAGAATCTTGTTTCCGGGTTTGTTGAAGAAATACGAAGACATGCTTCGGGTTTTTTTTTTGCATCCTGTGACACCTTTTGTGGTTTTGGCTTACGCTTTCGCAGTATTTGTTGAATTTGTCTTGACTCTTTTTCGACAGCAATTTCACCAACTTTCTGCCCCGCTTTTTCAGCGACAGTTTTTGTAGCTTTGTCGGCGGCTGTCTTCACCACATTCTTTGCAGTGCCTTTGAAAGCTTTGCCAATGGTCATAAGAGTGTCACGGATCAAGCCCGACCCCTTGCGTTTATATCGATACCTTCCGGTGTTTTCGTCAAAACTTTTTGTCCACTCACTTGGGTGATTCATGGTGTATAGAAAAGACAACAAAAATACTTACTCTTTTTCAACCATTATGCTGACAGCAACGTCAATTCCGTTGAGATCCCGGGGATTGCCTCTTCCGTCTATCACCCAAATCCTTATTGAATAAATCATGCTTTTGTTTACAGGATGCCACTCAAGCCGATACGGTTCTTTTTGAAACGGATAACTGACCTCAAGCCCTGGTGTTGAAAAACTGTATAAGACATCGCTTGGAACATCGTTTGCTCGCCGGCTAATCAGATTGCAGTGGAGAAACACCCATTCAACACTTCTTGTGATATTCGGGACCATTACTCCGACAAAATTATTTTTTCCCGTCAAAATCTTTTTTTCATAACCAACCAATTCTGCAAACTTGCCTTCAGAAAGGTCAAGCTCATAATTTTCATGCATCAGAATGACAACCCGGAATATTGTCTTATCGAAACGCAGAGTGAAAATAAAATCACTCTTTTTGTCTTTCGGGTCTACTTTACCGGTTTGGGTCTGAAGAAAACTGTTGATGCCTTTGTAATCATACATTCCGTTCGGAAAAATCAAGGTCTGCCACTCTTCAGTTTTCTTTCTCCAGCGAATTTTGCTGTTACCATAAGAGGCATCGATGTTGTACCATGAGTAGCTCATTGTGATAAGTTTGTTTAGCGCGGCTTTATAGTTTCCTAAAGCCAAGTCGATCGGAGGTTGAAAGTTTATTGTGAAATCGTGTGAAACATTCCGTTCTCCGCCCTTTTGTAGTTTTGCGAGGCTTGAGTCAAGCAGAAGATTAAACGTCATTATTGGTTTATATAATTATGAACAATTTTTTCTTTTGCTTTTTGTCGATTGCGCCGAGTCCAACAAGTGAATCAAGCAGAGACAATACCTGATTTTTTAGTTTTATTGAGCTGTTTCCTGTTTTGATCGAGCCAATGCTCAAGTAAAGCTGATCAGTCAATTTTTCAACACTATCAATGTTGCTTCCTTCGGTTTCCCAATCCTGTTCAGAATAGTCCTCTTCATCGTCTGAAGGCTCAACAGCAGGTCTTCGGCTCATGACTTTTTTCCAGGGAGGTTGGAGGATATTCTTTACTTTTGCGTGGGGGTGCAGGCTTTAGGCTCCGCTTCCCCTCCTCCAATTGTTTCGATAGAGGTTGGATTCCTCTTCTTTTGTGATCCCATCTCTTTTTCTCTTTGATCCCATCTCTTATTTTTTGAGTTCCGCAATGGTTTTGCCTTCCAAACCTAATCTCGATTTTTCTACTGTGTAGTTGGGATCATTTCCGTATCTTATGATCAGCGATTTAACCGTTCCCAACAGGGTTGATTCATGGGGATATTCAGGCTCAACCGGTCCCAGCATCCCCCACTCTTTACGTGTGGATTTTTCTTTGAGTGGCGTGGGTGGTGGAAACTCATCACCATCATCATATTGGAATGGGGTTGGTGGTGATGGTAGTGGAGATGGTGGTGGTGTTGGTTCTGGTGATGGTGATGGTGGTGGTGATGGGGCTGGTGTTAGGGCATCCGGTCTAAATTCATCACCAAACGGGTTGGTTCTGTCAAATTCATCCATTGCATAATCGGGACTTTCCTCCACCTCTTGCGCAGTGGTGCTGCTCTTTTCATGAAGCCTTTTTGTAATTGGTTTAAAAAGCTCCTCCCCTGAAAGCTGTCCAAATTCTTTGCTTATTTTGTTCATTCTAAATATTTGGTGAATGTCTTGTGTTTGCTGATCGACGGCCTATTTTTCCTCAGCCAACTGATGTCACTTTTGTACTGACATATTTCCAGCGTGATTATATAGAAACCAAGAAAAAATGAAGATTCCAAATTATGACCCAGGTTTTTCCAAGAGTAAATACAAGCAAGATGACCCTTGCATGCCCACCGATGTTTTCCGGCTGCTGATTTGTGGACCCAGTAATTCTGGCAAAACAAACACATTACTGCATATGCTTCATGAGTTGTTAGAGTATGATAAAATTTACCTCTTTTCAAAGAACCTGCACAAAAACAACTACCAGGCTCTTTTGCAGTACTTCGCTGAAGAAGTCAACCCTAACCCCGAGGTTGGTTTTCGAGGTCATCGAGGCTCTCGGCGATGAAATCATTCCACTCGAGGAGCTTCCGGTGGACAACCAAAAAATTGTTGCTTTTGATGACCTGGTTTGCGAAAGCAACGAAAACAGCATCATAAATTATTTTTCAATTGGCGGCACAGAAGCTGCTGCGTTATTTACCTTACTCAAACCCTCTATAAGGTGTCAAAAAATAACCGGGATAACTGCAGCCATTTTTGTATTTTCAGATTTCTTCCACGAGAAAACAAGCGGATTGCAGACGAGATAGGTGTTGATCATACCACGTTAGATCGCGCCACCGATAAAAAATATTCTTTCTTTTACTATGAAAAAATTCGATGAAGATATATAATGGGGTATATTAACAGCCGAATCGGTGAAACTAGCCAAACGACAAGTGAAACGGTGGGTCCTCCTGGGCCGAGGGGTGATATAGGCCCCGCGGGACCACAAGGTCCGATTGGTCCCCAAGGCCAGGAAGGGCCACAAAGATCCCAGGGTCCAAAAGGCGACAAAGGTGATCCTGGGCCTAAGGGTAGTGCCAGCGGTTCTGCTGATATTGACATGCAAAATAAGTACGATATTTTGTGATTAAAAAGCAATCCTTATCCTGTCCAAGGTGATCTGTCAAAGGTAATAAACTACCAGGACACGTGAAATATCTTTCTTTCAAAAAAGGAAGGTGGGAAAATGGAAACAAGTATTGATATGAATAATAATACACCCTACAACGTAAAAGACCCAGAACAGGTAGATCAAGCCACAAACAAAAAGTATGTCGATAATCAGCTTGTAAAAAAACTGGATAAAGCGGCTGACATTGATATGAAAAATCATTCGATTACCAATATTGAGCTTCCATCAAACCCAAGAGCTTCCATCAAACCCCCTTTATTTTCTGTGTGTGGCATGTAAGATCAAGCAGGGTATTGTTTTAATTTCAAAGCATTGACGTCATGGGATAAGAAGGGTCACGAGAGGCAGCGCTTTATTTATCAACCACAACACAGAGACCACATTTAGGGGCAGAGTGAATAAATAAAAGATGACATCACTGAGTTTTTTTTAGTGGGGAGACATTCTCAAGGGTGTCGGAAATTCCGAAGGGTGCGAGAAAAGAAAAGTTAGACAGAAATAAGCACCTTTCGGAATTGAACAGCACCTTTCGGAATTTCCGGCACCCTTCGGAATTTCCGTCACCTTTCGGTATGTGTTGTGAAGTGTCCGAAATTTGTTCTGCTGGGAGGTTAAATAGGGGTAAATATGAGTGTGCGGATGAAGCTGCACGAACCATAGCCGCTGTTCGAACGATATAACAGGGTGCCGTTTCTATCTAAATAGTGAAACCCTTATGACTCCAAAAATAGCAGCAGCTTTTTTTAACTCTTCTTTTTCCCTTAACTCTTTCATAAACTCTTGCCAGTAGTTATATGCGCTGTGCCAGTCGAAAGTATCAGAGCATATTTTTACTAAAGTTATATTCTCGATCGGGGGAGTGTAGAACAGTTTATGTTCGATTCCTTGGTTAAAACAGGGATAACAAAGCCCTTCCCAACGGCAGTGACTACACTCTAAACACATTATTAGACGCACAAGTTGCTGTCTGTTATGACAGAAAGGCTGTTTTGAAAACTCCTCGTGTACCTCTTTCCAACCCAGAGCCGTTTGTTGCCTAATTTTTTTGGCAAGATATTTCTCCCGAAGCTCTGGAGGTAGTTTTCGAAAGGTTTCAGAAAAGATGGTTGCCATCTCGGAGTATATACCAGTGCATACAAATCTTCAAATGTGTTATAATAGGAAATTATTTATGCGACACTCAGAGGTCACGCACCATTTATTTCTCGTTTTTGAATATTTTAATTAGATCACCAGGGAATCATAACAGTGAGAATTTAAAATAAAAGTTCTTCGTTTTAGTTGATTTCGCAATACCCTCGTTGATCACGAAATCATAATCTTCCTCTAAACTTTTATCTCCTAATCTTTGAGGTGCCCAGACTTCAAATATGTTTTTACTGTCTCTTGTTTTCAATTGTAATATGAGAGCGATACCATAATTGTTTCGTTTTTCCCTGTAACCAAGGATCTTATGTATTCCTTTTTCAAGATCACGCCATCTCATAACTTCACTGTATTGGTTGAAATCTTCCTCTGTTGGCCAACTATCCTGAAACTTTTTTTTGTGCGGCTGCCATCTTGGTATATACCTGTGCAGATATTTTTCAATTGGAAAATGATTAAATTCAACAAATGACGTGCTTTTCCGTGACACATCCGCGCTGGTACTGCCTCCCCTCATCCTGCTTGCTTCGCCTTGTGCAGCTGCCATCTTGGTATATACCTGTGCAGATATTTCTTCAATTGAAAAACATTTATATTCAATAGCTGACGTGATTTTCCGTGACACATCCGCGCTGGTACTGCCTCCCCCCATCCTGCTTGCTTCGATTTGTGCGCTGGGTGGTTTAAAAGAGGTATATACAGGTGTACTGATGAGGTGGTATTTACTCCTTGTTCAGTAGTAATAGATGAATTCGACAAATACAACCTGATCCCCAGCGTATTATTTTCATGTTTTAAACCTCCCACCGTAATAACCGAAGCGAGCGAGGTTATTACGGTGGGAGGTTTAAAACATGAAAATAATACTCTGGGGATCAGGTGGTATTTGTCGAATTCATCTATTACTACTCCAGAATTTAACGTGTAATTATCGTTGTAATTACCGTCATGTCAGCAAATGTATTCAATACCAAGGAAAGAATTGTTGAAATTATCCAATAAAAAGAAACAAAAACCACCCCGATGAAAACGATCTTCTTACTTTACACCAAAGTAAATTTTGCAACTGCCTGTAAGTTGCGTTAATAACTGCGAAGATCTTCTTTTCATTTAAATAATTATTAGTCGAGTACCAGAAGTAAGGTGAAGTACACTCCATGATGCCTACCTCACAACTTTGCTTAAAACACAATTTTCTATCAAAGGAACACAAAATTAAGGGATCACATAGAACCACATTTCAGTTCATTACTGAACAAAAAGCTAACACGCAACGACTTGAAGCAGATTGAATGTTAACTGCTGTTGTTAAGCATCAAAGAGTGCCAAAAGTTAATAATAATAATAAGAATAATTTAGAACTTATATAGCGTATTTTGTATATGAATATAATCAAGTGCGCTTTACAAGCAGGTGGAATTGTTGTCATTGACGCGTTGAGCGGCTTTCTTTGTTTTCCTTTTAATCTAATAGCCAGAATATACCCATCATTTTGGCATATAAGCCTAATTCACTGTATTATTAGGGCTCTCACTGAATTCCTTTCACTCTACTTTGGCGTAAGCTCGATGAAACGTTGGACTAAACGCTGCAGCAGGAAGGGGATGGAATGAGAATGATGGATCTGCACCTAAGACATGGAATTGGTGGATTAAATGGAACCGTTGAGCGTCCAGTCTAAAGAATGCCCTGTTCAAAACAGTCAATGCCCAATTCCCTCTATAAATACCCCTGCAGTTGTGTGCAAAATGACATGCCATTAGATCATTTTCTTTTCTTCAAATGTATTGCAATCAAACGATTTGATCAGTAAAACAACCTTTGAATAAGAAGCACGCGTAGACTCATGATGGACCTCTTATGTTACATACAAATACTGCGTTACGTAGGGCTAAGTGGTCATTCTTTATATACCAAAACTACAAATTTCATACTCAATAGTTCGGAGAACATGAAATAAAATGCGCACAGAAGAGCATTGGATAGAAACACCCCACATGACTCATGACCCGAGTTGCACGGATTGCAATTTTCAAGGCCTAAAATGCAAAGAAAACGAGGAACAATAAAATTCTCTGCTTTAGTTTTGCTGCAATACATCTTGGTATGATCCTAAAGCGATAAAAACACGGGAAAAGACAGAAAAAAAGACCACCAGATGCAAAATTTGCTTGTTGTGTGCCTCTACAGTCTCGACGCTGCTAAATATAAGGTGTTTTTTTAATTTTCAGACTTGATTATTTGGAAACCAGTCAATCAATAGATGTAACTACTCCACGCGGCGACATGTCTTTCCATGAGAATAGCACCATTTGTGGGATGCCAGGTTGGATTGGCATGATACGAAACGACACAGCTGCCTATATCAACGATATTCTCCTTGCTGCTGTCAATGGCCCCTGTGCCATTTTTGCATTCCTTAGCAACCTGGCCATCATTGCCATTATCATCAAGAAACCTGCCTTGCAGAAACGCAGCAACATCCTTCTGTGCAGCCTAGCTTTTGCAGATTGTCTCACAGGAGTCACTGCTCAACCAAGTTTTGTCGTGTGGCGATTTTTCCTTCAAAGAGCCCTGCAGACATCTTCACACCAATTGTTGATTTTCAAAATATATCACACTTTCAATGTGTTTACGGCCGGCTTGTCTTTTGTCAACGTTTTAATAATCAGTTTTGATCGCCACTATGCTTTGTCGAGACCTTTGGTATACATCACTAGTGTGACCAAAACAGGTAAGCTTTTTCAGCAATAAGTGAGAGATTTTTTTTAACTCGACGTCCTTTAAAACAACAAAAAATATTGTCTTTTTTTTATTTCACAACCAAAATTTATTTTCAATGTTCATTCATGAACGGTTGATAAGGTATCAGGTATAAGGTAAGACTTAATTTAAACACGATAAGGTTGATGAGCAGGAATTGCTTGTTACAAAAATGTAAGCGTATTCGAAAGCTATAATTTAAAAAAAAAATACAAAATAAATATCAATACTTATGTACCCCCCCCCCCCCAAAAAAAAATATACATATGCATAGATATACCTCCAGGGCAATGTTAAACTAAAGATCATACGCAGCGGAATGATTCTCAATGTCACGTTTCCACGTCTCAGTGCGTCACACCAATTAGATTAAGGCTTACGTTTACCGTTAAAATTCTTGCTCCATTTTTTTCCGGAAAGGTCACACAAAAAGACTTGAAAATCGGCCATCGCGTATAAAAGGATTTTTGCTATATCCAGAAGTTAGAGGTTTTGTCAACATTTTCGGACAAAACTGGCGTCCTTACCCCACTTCCTCATAGCCACAACATGCCGAAAATTAATTGAAAATTGTTTCCACTGATTACTGTTCGTGTTACCTCTTATTCAACGTAAATGGCTCCAGAAAGAAGTAGCAAGTATTAAATATTTTGACCAACTGTTTTGTACTGGAGCAGGTCACCTGTAAGAATAGCCTCTTTATTGTGACTTTATTTTTGATTATCATACCAAATACGTTGCATGTAATTCAAAATGTTGGACCGCCCCCTCAATAATGAAACAAATCATGAGTTTGCTTACTTGAAGACTAGCGAATACTTTGTTATGGTTTCTTTAAAGAGTACACGCCCATCTGAAGGATGCAAAAATTATCTTATTTCTCATACCTACTGCCATAAACTTAATCACGTTTTCTCTGCTTTACAGGCGCACTTAAAGTTGCCATCCTCGCCAGCATATCTTGGCTGATTCATACAATCCTGCTACAATTCGTTTTCCCTCTGTTTCCAGCATACATTGCATTGCTAATTTGTGGTGTGCTTTTTATTGTGGTACCAATTGCCAATTACATCAGAATGGTGTTAGCCATACAGCATCACAACCGTCAACTGGGTGACGCCATTGCCTCACAACAGATCTCAGCGGTGTTGTAGCGAGAGAAGAAAGTGGCTCTTGATATGTGGATCGTCGCCATCGTGCTTTTGGCTTCACTGACGCCAGCTCTTAGTGCGAGGAGTATTCAAATACAGTACCCCCAAGTTTACTCATGTTTGTTTTCTTGGTTTTTCACGATGGCGTTTTTGACGTCTTCTATCAATCCACTAATTTACTTCGGACGAAATATAAACCTGAGAAACGCGGTGAAATCTATGATGGAAATTTGATTAGTCCATGAATGGGGAATAGCATCTATTTTCCTCCTAACATGTAATTACACTGTGAAGCAAACATGGGGCAGGTATAAAGAACTAAACAAGTAGTTCTTGATGCACCACTAAATCTAAGTGCTTTGCAATTGTGACACTTAATTAATTAATTAATTATTAATTCATGAATTAATTAATTTATTTGTTTATATGTTTATTTATTTATTGGTTGTTTTAACTTCTGGTAAAGCCAAATAATTGTTCACCCTTTCTATTTATTTGAGGGTAATATGACTCATAAAGCTTTGAATACAAGTAAAAGTCGAGATTTTATTCAATAATGTTTTCAAAAGTTAAACATGAAAAAAAAAATCCTTCCACATTTTCCAAAACAAAGCCTTGAATTATATACTGTGCCCAAACCAACGACTTTGTGCTAGAAGAAAGACAGCTAAAGAAATTTAGAGTATTTCTTTGAGGCTCTCGATTTTAAATCCTTTTTTTTTTTCACTCATGTCCAATACACGCAAACTGAATTGGACCGACTATAGGCACAGACGTCATCACTCGACTCAGCGGAAGTCAGGTCGTGAAACCGGAAGTCAACCTCGTCCCCAGGGTCTCTTTCCAAGAGAAGGGAAGAAGGGAGACCCTGGAAACGTGTTCTTAAAGAAGGACTGTCTTGAAAAAGCCACTGAAATTCCGTTTAAATTGACTTAACATCGAATTCATTGTTCATAACTTTAACCTTTCCTTTGGATGACTGTTGGATTTATCTGAGATGTTGAATCAAATTGAACTTGTTATATTTCATTTAACTAGGATATGTGCCGTTGACAATCAAAATACAAACAAATAAAAACAAAAACAAATATAGAGTAGCGTTGTCATTACCCAGCGAAATGTAACAAAACTAACTAAGAGACGAAAACATATCTATTAGAACTATCTTTAAATACATCTTTAGTAACCATGGCAAGAAACTGACAAAACTGAAAACAAACCGAAAAAAATGTTTTATTCTTTTGAAAACTCTTTCAAGGATTACCTGAAGAGTTTCTCGGGTTTTCTTTTTCTAGAACTCAAGGAAATAAATTAAGGATAGGAATTCGAAATAAACAAGAGGATAAATGGACCCTGAAGGACCAATTGTCGTTAAACACTATTTTAATCTACCAAAGCTTATTTGAAAAACATGGTAAAATCGAAGAAAAGGACATGCCTACATCTTTTTCACATAAATGTTTGAGGAAATCATTGAAAATGTAAGAAAACGAGCTAGAATGAGGTTAGTATAGCTCTCAGATCATGAGCGGCTAGATTTCTAAGAGGACAAATGTTTGAAAATTCTTCTAATCTAGGAGGAATAAATCTGTTTCCTTTATCAATGAAATAAACCCATGAGAATCTCAAAACGCAAGAGTGAATTATAGTTGGGATTTCCTTCTTTCCATTCAAATAAAGGAAGTATTCATATGGGCAAATGCAATTTCATTTACTGTAAGGCTACTATCTAGCAAGCGACTTATGAAAAAAATTCGTTCTTAGCAAGTGATTAACTTTACATTATTAATTTTAAAATATTACAAAAAAAATTAAAAAAAAAGAAAAAATATTAGCGAACGAAAAATAACATCTTTCACCGTTGAGCAGAAAAGTTGGAAACTCGATAGAAACAGTTGGACGCTTTAAAATTGTTTTTGTTCTGCAACCGTATCTTAAGGTCACTAAGGTTTGAGGTGGAGAAAACTGAAGATGAAATTGAAGAAACCTTCAATGTGAATGACATGAAACAAGAATGTAAAGAACAAAAAGGATGGGAACACCCGATTTTTTTTAAGAGCCAGTCCACGACAGGTTTAATAAAGATTTTTGGAAATGGTCGGAAACAACCCTATCTCAAACTTTGCTTGCTGAAAGCTAGTCATGAGCAAGAAATCAAATCGACATTATTTTGTCTTCTAATACTAATATGGTCACGTGACAGGCAATTTAAGTTTGACCCCCCTGGGAGCAATTTTGGCTCAAAAAATATTCCAAAATTTACCAACTTTGCATGTCTCTTGCCAAAACAAATTTTAGCCAATCATAGATCAAAGGATGTTTCTTAACTAAACTGACCTTCTTCTTTATAAAAATACTAATATTTCTTTCAGACTCTTCTTATCAGTTTAACAATAATTTTCAACAGAGAGTGTGGTTTGGCAGATTTGAAAAAGTGCCAATTTTACCAAATTTCAACGGAATTTTTTTCTATGTAGTAGGCAAGATCTGTGGTTAATCTGCATTTCACAAAAGAGCCAAAGGATTGTACTTAAACATTATTGAAAAATCTTTGCGGGCAATTCACTTTTAAGCTTCAATATAGCTTATACAAAATTGACATTTTCCTAAAATAGACGTATCTGCTAAGGGACAAATGGGGCGCTTTAAATCAGCTTTTAACACTTAACAAATACATGAAACCTGTAAAAGGGTAAACTACAGGCTACCAACGTATACGGTTATCGTTTGAATCATTTCACTGCCGAAGATTTTGCACATAAATGTTTTGCAGCTATTGACGTCGTTCCTTCCCCACCCCTCCCCCGATTGATTTCAGGTGAGTCAGGTGTGTATTATTGAATTTCCAGCAAAAGCTTACTTCAAGCTATTTGAATAAATTCATTTAGCTTTTCGGCGTTGTTCTCAATCATTCAGAATCTAAAATAAATTTATAGGCCATAAAAACAGACTGAAATGAGAGAATTGCAGTCGAGAGCATGAGAGGACAGATAAAGCGTTAACTGTAAGTATCGTTTCACGCAGAGTTTTTTTTTTCTGCTTTTCCTGGGAAAGTGTGAAAATCTGTTTAACTGTTGGAAGTGAAGCTATCATCGCTTGTTAATAGAGCCACGGTAAATATTGTAAAATTACACTATGTTCTGAATGAAAGACATAAAGTTCTGGTTTTCATCGAAACGTGATTCCCTGAAATAAATAAAGGACTGAATTTTGTGACATTCCGCCACGAGTAAGATGTACACAGTCTTTCACCCCTTGGCTAGCAGATGAAATTGTTTTCGAAGGCAAAGCTGTGCTCGATTTCGAATTTATCCTCGTTAGTTATCCTTCGACTATTCGCTGAGGCTAAGGGAGTGGTCATTAATTATTGGAGGGGTGGGGAAGGACCGGTAAAATTTCACAAAGGAGGGCCCAAAAATATTAACCCTCCCTCAAATTAAGGTCAAAAAATCTTGGCCCTCCACACAACATCAGCCCAAACAATTGTGACCCTCCCCCAAAATGGGATTGGCCGCTATTCGATTTGTTCTAACATGGAAGTCAATTTGAACACTTGAACAATTTGAAAAATTTATGGTGAGTAACCAATAAGCTAATCACAGGTACATAGCGTGCGAATTTTTAAGCTGTACGCGCGAAGAGAGTATTTCGAGAGCCGGAGGCGCCCCCCTCTAGGGGACTCTGGGGGCATGCTCCCCCCAGAAAATTTTGAAATTTGGGGTCTAGGAAATGCCATTTTCTGTGTTTTTTCGGGGGACATTTTCAATAAATAAATACGTAGTAAAACGCAATAGTAGTTGTTTATTTTATTTATGTGTCAGCCAATTGGATCAGTGTTTTCGGTAAGGCTACAATATGACAAAAAAAAGGAAAAATGGTGAAGCCATTGTTGACAGTTCACAAGCAAAGTCTACCATTCAGACAGGTAATCTCTGTTACTACACCGTCAATGTCAACGTCCTTGATCTTATGGATGTGTAGAATTAAGGGAGCTCAATCTCTTGTCACTGATGGTACTTCAAAGAGGAGTTTTTAGCCTCATCATCTGCACAAAAGATACGTTCAGCAGTGCATGTTGAGACAGGATGCGTTAACAGTGTTACAAGTACAACATATACTACGGGATAAAACTTGGGGGGTGCGTGGTCAAGAGTCTTAACCAAAGTCTTTGGCCTTACATGCTGATCATTTCCGTTCCATTTTTTGCCTCCATCTTGTGACTTCGGCTTTGAACTCGTCCCCAGTGATCTCCGTATCACTTCGTAATAGCTGTAGACGTGACCGTTTATTGACATTCACTATTATTCACAGTGTTTCTTTCCATTCGTATGATAAAAACGCCTTCAGGCAATAGAAATATGTTTTTCTCGCATTTCAGCTGTACGCCCGTGCGTACGTGCGTATATGGACGCTACGCCCCTGAATAATTCAGAGAAGTATTAAAGATAACGGCAAATTACCTGTGGCAAAGTGTGCCTGGACACAAGTGCGCAGCCACGTAAACTTAATTGGTTCCGAATTAGAATAAACTCTTTAAAAACATGAAGTCAGGTGTGTATTTAAAAACGCTGCCAAGAAAACATTCAAATGGTTGAAATTTTGACATTCAAAGTATTCCAGAGTTAGTTTTGGCAGCTGCATTTCTTTTACCATCTGGTGACTAGTGATTAAATAGAAACTTTGAAATTTCCCGCTCCGTCATGAAAAATCCAAAGCGCTTGCTCTCCCCTTCCATGTCCTGCAAATTCGACCAGATCTTGTTGTATGTAAAAGTGTGGTAATGCTCTCCTCCTCCCTCTTCTCCTCCTCCTCCTCCTCCCCCTCCCCCTCCTCCTCCTCTTCCTCCTCATCCCCCTCCTCCCCAGCTGCTTCGCCTTCGTCTTCAATTTTATCATACACTTCGTCAAAATCCCCTCTATCGTCAATATCACTTCCAACTTCCTGCACCACAACATCGTCACCATCACCATCATCATCATCGTCGCTATCACTGTCTTTGAGAACTTGAAGGCAAACGGGAACCAGCGACCTACCGATGTCTGCTGTTATGAAATTCACTTTTTCTCGTTTTAACGTGCTCCTTTGATTGCTTTAGCTTCCGCTTAGCAATGTACATGTCCAGTACCGCAACTTTCAGGTTTTTAATTTTCGTTCCCTGTATATGGCTTCGTGATCTTTGTAATCTTCAAAGCGTTTCCGCTTCTCTTCTCGGCAGGTTTACACGCTTCCTGCTTTCCGCTCTCCGAGCAAATAAAATCCTGTAATTTAAGATCCTCTCGCAGGATGGATTTCTCCTTCCGGAATATCATAAACCCAAACCACATGTCTCGGTAACCATCAGCCAGAACTTGCTGTGTATAGAAACTATTGAAACATCTCTTAAAAAGCTTGAAAAAGACCTCAAGGAGCACCTCAAAACAACCATACACTCTTTTGGCCAGATTTTTACTGGGCGCAGAACTGCTCATGACTTTGACGAATTGTTTGAATTGCAATGCTATGAAAAGGGAATTAGACAGTGTACGCTCTGGACTAATCGAGCTGCAGCAAACTTGCGAATCAGCGTTTAAACACACTTTTTCTGCGACGAAAAGGAAGTTGCGATCAAGTTAACGGAATAGCAACAAGAGGAAGAGACTGAAAAAGGTGAGGCGTTTAGCTAGAATGGATGAGATTTAAGAAAGATTGCGGCAGAGCTGCCAGAAGGAAAGACGTGTACAAAGGTTTTACGCACAGAGATTGTCACCCAACTAGGAAAGAGACAAAAGAAATGGGCCGTGGCGTTGATATCTTCAGGATGTGGTCTTTTAGATGACACTGCAAAATCTGAACTTTGTAGGTTTTTAAGTTTTGCTGCAACTGAAAGTGGTGACGACGCAAATTATGAAGATGAAAGTGATGGCGAGGCAAGTGATGCTGCTGCGGATGATGGCAATGAAAGTGACGGCGACGAAGCTGATGATGGGGCAGGTGATGGTGTTGAAAGTGATGGCGACAAAGGTGATGACGATGCAGGTGTCAGATTGCGTTGAAAGTGATGGCGACGAAGGTCATGGTGATGAAATTCATGATGTCTAAAGTGATACACTGTCATTTAATTTATATTTTTCGTTGTTACTGTTAGCCTGTCAAATCTTGAAAGTATCTCGAAAGTATATTATTTATGAGACCATGGTGACTATTTGCTTTATTTATTACCGTATAACATAACGAGATACATGTTTTCCAGCTTTTTACAAGCATTGTATAAACAAGGAAATGCAACATCCCTCAATTTTGCTATCTGTTGTTTCATCATATTAATGACCAATGAAAACGATCTAAGTGATTCTTATTGAGTCCATGCTTCAGCAAACTAGACGTCGATAATGGACTGTTTCAGCTATATTATGAAGCATGCGCACACTCCTGTGAAGTGTCCACAACTGCCAGCATTCAAAGCGTGCTGAGTGCTGGTAGTGGTCGGACATTTCTTAGGCGTAGCACGCCTTATAACATAGCTAGAATGGTCGGTTGAAGTCGACCTATGTTACGAAATGTATATATTTATATTAAAAATATATTGTTAAAACAGGCGCCCAAACATTTGTCACCCTCCCTTAGCGTAAGCTCAAAAACATATGACCCTCCCCAAATGGGAGCCCAAAAAAACCCTGGCCCTCCCCCTAAATTTACCAGCCCTCCCCCCCAATAATTACTGACCGCTCCCTAACAAAGCCTAAAGGCGTATCAAGGCGCATCAGAGGAAACGATCTCAAATGTCTCTCAATAATTCACTCGGATTTCCGTCCATCCCTTTTCGATATTGTATACAGTGGGTAAAACTAAGCTCTCCAAGAATGGAAAGAAAAACAGGAGGTGCATTGATATTTTGTCGCGATCAACCAAAAACAAGGAGCAGTCTCTCTGGATTTTGTACACAGGATATTCGATAAAAAATATATGCGTTCGAGCATAAAAAACCGCCTGCCGCGAGGAAATGTGCCTCCCTTTTGCATTGAGCCAAGCACAACGAGTGCGTAATTGTGCGCCCCAAAATGTGTCATTGTACAATAACTACAGGAATTATGGTCACAAGCTGCGTGTATCCCTTTCCAACTGATAAAATTTTCTCACTATTTCGAAAAGTTCTGTTCTCAGTATCTTATTTTATTTATTTATTTATTTTGCAATTTCTGCTTTTTCTAGTTTCTCCGAAAGTTCTAAATAGGTACAGGAACCCATCAACTTGTACGGACGAAACTCGATCTGTGCTTGCTCAGCGTATGCCTGTATAAATGTCTGAATATTCTCGCGCGAGTTTTAAAAGACTCAGTCAATGCGTCTGCTATTCTCGTCACCTTCTTCAATTGCAAGTTTGTACTGCATTCTTAGATTTTATGCGAAAAGGTTTCCCTTCCACAAATCATTTAATATATAGATTTAGCCATGCCTAAAAGCGGAGCCTCCAAGGAATAAACTGGTGCTCGTTTCACAAAAATAGTCCTGAAACTTTTCGCTCTGAAATATATTTCGGGGCTTTCTTTGGCTCGTTCCCTTTCGAAAAGTGTTTCTCAAAAAGCCCGAAAGTGTTCCGAATTGTCCTACAATATTTTGAGGATCTGTTCTGTAAAACCAAGCTCGAAAGGTCATTCTATAGGCAGAGCACAGCTTCATTTTTTTTTTCGGGCATCAAACTGAACACATATTTTACTCAGGAGCAGTCTTGCTTGGTTTTTTAAATGTTTCCGTATCCTGTCATTAACTGTCAAGGCTTGTCAAATCTCCTTGAATTATTGGCTGTTGGCTTGAATGAACTTGAAACGGCGCTCATGTACAACAACAAAGTAAAACTTACAATCAAAAGTATTGTTTTCCTGCTCTGGAAACATGATTTTAAAATAATAAAATATTTCCTGACTCAGAGCGCAAAAGACAAAACTGAAAACCTAAAGAAGTGTGGCACAGTTTATCACATTCATTGTGAACAATGCAACAAACAATATATTGGCGAAACGTCTCGCGTGCTTGAAACCAGAATTAAGGAACATCTTTCAAGGGACTCATCAGCCGTTCGCGAACATTGCCAGCTCACGGGACATTCGGTGGACTCCAGCAAAACAAAAGTTCTCGCCACGGAAAGCAACACGTTCAAACGCCGCATAAGGGAAGCAATTGAGATCCGGTTACGAAAGCCCTCTTTGAATAGAGACAATGGCTTCGAATTAGCCAACATCTATAACACTATTTTAGGCCCCTTGAGACCCTTATGAAGTGATATAACCCTTCTTAATATTCACATTTCTACCGTGGCTGATGAAGTTCGGTTGGTCCGGACGAAATATTCCACTTCAACAGTTTTTAATTTTTATTGCGCTCTGAATCAGGAAATATCTTATTATTTTAAAATAAAACTTATTTTGAAGTAAATGGGTTATCTTCATCGCGTTCGGATGTTTAGTTAACAAATAACATGAACTGCCCCTATTAGTCTGGTCAAAATTTATACCATCAAGATTGAAAACGAGCAAACACCAAACACGCTTTAAATTATGGCATAAGTTTTGCGGATGCGAAGTGAGCCCATTTAAAGTTAGGCGCTTTGAGGAACGCAAAAAAAACTCGTTTTTCGGAAGCTTTTCGGATAAAATAGTCTTAAACCGACAACTGCTTCGCTTACTATTGAAAAGTTCTAGGACAAGAAAATCGACAATTGCACAAACCGATCCGACAGTTAAAATTGAAAGCAATTATTCGCCGTAAGTGATGCTTGTGCAGTTGCCTTGCGACTGTGCTTTGACCTACTGTTATGAATAAACAAACACAAAATAATAAACAGAGACATCATTTTTGAAAAAGTTTATTCGAAAATCCGTAAGTTTATACTTAAATGCAATTCGCATTACACTTCCAGCATGGCAAAATATTCTAAGACTACATCTGTCACAAATCTGAGCTCGTTTTCTAATAATTTTTTGAAGTCAAAAGTAAATGACACATTTCTAATGACATAAATTCAATTTCAAAATGTAATTTCTTTGACCGTAATAAATACTCAAAATCATGCACCTTAAACCCTTTAAAAACTTCACTTACTCGGTTGTGTTTCAGAACAAGGCAAGCTCTTCGCCGTGAAGAAAACAAAGCGATGAGGTCCTTTGAAGGCAGCTTTTGTAACTTGAAGTTTTCGCCTGCTACCAGTATTCTTTTGAACTTTTTCTTTCCATTTATAGGTATTAAATGTTTTTTTCTCAAGTTTAAAACTACAGTACCGTCGAACAATCGTTTTGCTAAATAAACTTAAGCTTTTTAAAGAAACCTCTTTTTCAAAAGCGACGATGGTCATGCGATTTCCCGCCAAGAAAAACGCCAGTTGCCCAAAAGCACCGCGCGATTTCCCGCCAAGAAAAGATGGCATTCTCCATTCCCAGTCGGGTTGCCTTGGGACTTCCCTCCCCCTCCCCCAGAGTCTGTACGGACGGATGGACGTACGCTGACGTCACAACCAAAATTTTTTGCATCGATACATTACCAAATTTCCTTAGCAATGGAGCTCCGCTGGTGGGCTTTGCCCGCAGGCTCCGCTATTGTAACTGAATTTAAACGTATACTGCACGTGATGAACCCTCTTTGATACATGTATATTCGTAACATAAGCCTGCAAAAGTAGTTCTTTCCTATCCCGATATTGAGCAAGCGAGAACCATCTCCCAAGGGACTCAGCGAACTTTTGTCACTGCTTTACCGACAAACGAAAAGCGCACGATAAAGACGAGTAGCCCTGAGGAAAAAATGTGGATTTCTAATTCCCTTTGAGCCCTTCCCCCTCCCTTCCCCGTCGGTTTTTGGCAACTTTTAAACCATCTTGGCTTTTATCCAAACATTTTCTCGAAAAGTGCTGGGTCTAGGTTCATTGAACACACCATACTAGGTGGGTTCCCAAGTGAGCCCACCGGGTTTCAACTTCTTTTATTTACTTTGACACAGTTTTTTACTGGCTAGCTCTGGCATGAACTTTCAAAACAATCAGGTATCATAAACTAAAACCAAACCAATTACAAGATGCAGACATGACAATCAAATGAGCCAATGAGAACTCGTATAAAAAACATGTGACCAGTGCCAAGCGTGGAAAAAATGTTCAAGGGCTAAACAAATTGGTTGTCATTGCAGAATACGTTCTCAAGTCTACTTAACTGTCTTAGTAGGCTCCCAGATTGTTTGAAGACGGTATCCTAGTACATAGGCTTCTCAGCCATAGCCTTCTCGCTCTCTTCTTGGCCGGGTCATTCTCATAATTTGTTGTTGTTCTGTTTTTCTTCTATGTGTTTTTTGTTTTGCTTTTACCAACTGCTCTTGGTGTAGCGACATTTACTTCTCGTGACAGCAGCAAACACAAACTGGCAAAAGATGTGTCATCTTGGTAGCCCCGCTAATGAAAGATGTGTCATCTTAAGAACAGGAATGGTTGCCACCGTCACAAAGAAACAAATATTCTTCCAGTGATTGAATTTCAATCAGGGTGTTTTTTTTCTCAAACTTCATTGCTATGAGAAGTGAGAAGACTATTGCTCAGGTTCGGATTTCACTAAAAGCTGCTTTCCGACTAAAAGTCGCTGCTTTAAACTTTCTAAATATTTCTATGTTCATTTTGCCAGTTCGAGACTTAGTTATGCAGATCGCTCTTGTCCTTAGCTCTACTTAATTACTCTGACCGAGTAGGCTGACAAATTGTTTCAATAAATTATCTGAGCACAAAGCGGGTTTTGTAACCATAGCTTTCATTCCTTTAATCACGGCCGGGTCATTATTATCATATGTTTGTTTGTTTGTTTGTTGTTGTTGTTGTTGTTGTTGTTGCTTTTTTTTTTGGTTCTTATCAACTGCTATTTATTTCTTGTGACAACAACAGCAAACACAAACTGGCAAAAGATGTGACATCTTGGCAGCCCTGCTAATGAAAGATGAGTCATCTTGAGAGCAGGGATGGTTGCTACCGTCACAAAGAAGCAAATATTCTTCAATTGAGTTTCGACTCTTGCATATTGTTACTCAAACATTACTGCTGTGAGAGCTGAGAAGACTCCGCGTAATGTTAATCACAGGGATTGGCCTGTATTAACTAAGTGATGGACTGGCAAAATGAACATCGCAATAACTGAAATTTCAAATATCTTTCTGTGAATCAGAGTTAGTAAGTGGCAAAAATACTGTCAACTTAGTGGACAGTCGTTCTAACAAAAGAGGTGCCTCCTCCATCGTCTGCCTTGTTTATTACACCGAAAAGGCAAAGCCGATTTCAAACATTACTGATTTCTTCCAATTCTTTCCTTAGCATCTTACTGCAACCAGACCTTGTGAACAAATTAATGTGGATTAGCTGAAATTAATTTCAATAAATAAATTTGGTATCCAATTCGCCATACAATGCTGTTCTGCCAATCTTTGATCCACACAAATTCCCGCCAAAATTATAACGCTTTTATTGAGCACTGATCGAAGCCGATCTAAAATACTGGGGGAAAAAACCTGGCATGTAATTCATGTAACTTCGCGTTTGTGATTAGCAATGATTTATAGTTGTAATAAGGCCACGAAATCTTAAATGCAACCAAGGCATATCTGAGATAAATAATTTAAATTCAGTAAATGGCAGATCGAACACGTGGCTTTGTTCAGTTCTTGTAAAAAAACCCTATGATATTTTTCCATGCCGACAAGACTACTAAGCTAGCAGCTACCATTTTACCGGTAATGATTTTGCGCGGCTTACATACAGATTCAACTTACCAGAGTCCACTACGCGAGACTTCTGTAAAAGACATCAGGGAAGATTTTTCTAATCTTGTTCACAGTTCTGACAGAGTAATCTAGTTTGAATTTATCCCATTGTTTGATACAAAACGAAAACAAAATGTCGATTCCCAGACTTCCAGGAGAACGTCAATCTAATCACATCGCTTTGAGGCTTCGGAAACGAGTGCATTGACGGTATTGGAAGGAAGAAAACCACTGAAATCAGCGTTCAACAGCCACTTGTGACATCGCATCGTTTCTCAAGAAAATGAAACCAGAAACTGCAAGAAAACACTTCATTGATCCTTTTCATTACTGGCATCCGGTGACAAATAATTGATATACAAAAGTAAAGACCTCCTGGTCGCGCTCCTGTTCGAAAGTTTATTCGTGGCGAAAGTCCATCACGGAGTTTTCTTGTCAAACTCAACAGTCAAATACTAGTCGCATCCAACAAACAGTACAAGCGTGATTATTTTGCTTTTCGCCGCTTTTTTTTTTCAATTTTTGTTTTGTTTTTCGATTGCTTACACCTTGAGCGGTCTCACCTTGCCGCAGTTAAAGTTTTATAAATGAGTTTTTGGTTCCTATTTGATTGACCAAAATTGTCTGGTGATAACTTGTGAATGATGCGTAACATTCCTCTATGGGAAAATCAAGTCACGTTTTAAGATGACTTGATGACATGTATAAGTCGGTCCTTACGTCTCCGCTGTTCTGGTTTACATTTGATGCATTGACATTTCGATCATGAAGCAGCTGATTATGACGCCGTGCGGTAAGCTCATCAGATACGCTTGAAAAACCCCTCACAAATTCTTAGAAAAGTTTTCTAAGAATTTGTATGGGACAACAGGAGGTACTTACAGTTTGCGCTTTCTCCGTCCTGTCATGCTGCGTTGCTGTGCGTGACACAAAGAACCGACTTTCGGCATGGATAACTTCTCGACTGCAGATTTACTATTTTACAAGAGGAAAATGGCAGTCAAATAATTTCACATATTCCACAAATTGCTTGCGATTCACTTGCAGGGCATTGACTCTTGCATAATTGTGTTTGTAGGTTGAAAAGAGACATTTGCGTTATAAAACAATGTGAGATTCTTTGTGATACGCTGTTTTTGTTTTCTTTCTTTGCAAAACTTGAAAAGGTAATTTACAGTAAAAATTTTAAGAAAACCTTAAGCTTAATTGCTCGACATTGCATCTCATTAATATTCATAAATTCTACTTCATAAGCCCTGCTCTTACCTGTTTAATAGCAAAAGATGAGTGGTTTATGATCATGAAGCAAGACTAAGTAAAAAAAATCGAATAGCCTGCAACGCAGTCAGTTCGATTTTTCCTAAAATACTTTTAATAGAATACAAAAATAAGACCTGAAGTACTGTCTCACTACGTCCTACTGTTAAAATACTTTCTGAAAACCCTGGTTGGAGGGCCTGTTTTAACGACTAAGCTCGTTACTCTCTTCTGTGCCAGGTTGGGTTGGTATTGCAAGAAACGACACGGCTGCCTACGAAAACGGCATGCTCCTTGCTACTGTTTATGACTTCTGTGCCATTTTTGCTGCTCTTTGTAACCTGGCCATCATTGTCGCTGTCATCAAGAAACCCGCCTTGCAGAAACCCAGCAACATTCTACTGTGTAGCCTGGCCTTTACAGATTGTCTCACAAGACTCACGAGTAGACCAATGTTTGTCGTGTGGCGATTTTTCCTTCTGAAAGCACAACAGTCGTGTTTACACCAAGTCTTGATTTTTGACGTGTTTTACACTTTAAATTTCTTTACATTGGGATTGTCTTTTGTCAACGCTGTGATTAATTATTATTTTTGATCGCCATTACTCGGCTTTGTCGAGACCTTTGGCATACGCTACTAATGAATCTAAAAGGGTTAGCACTAGAAAAGTTGAAAATTTACAAAACATGTAATTTTCATGTAAATTTGGATGTACGGGATTTGTAAATTGCAATTTACATTATGGTTACTAGAAAAGGGGGCGATTGAACCGCATATCGTTTCCATGTGTCATGTAAATTACCAGATACAGTAAGGTTGCTGTTGATGCCTGAACATTCAATTTACATGAATTTTTTTTTTTAAAGAATTGTTATCTGATAATAAATTTAGGCGAAATTTTTTGTGAAAACAAAATGTCTGTAAAATTGCATATACGGGGCTCTGATGTAAAACGGCATATACGGGGCAATGTAAAATGTCTGTAAAATGGCATATGCGAGGCTCTGTTAAATGTCTCGTCTTCCATAGCTAAAAAGGAGATCGTTTCCAGGGTGCGTGAGGTATATTCAATCTAGTAAATCAGTTACCGTTCGAGTATTGACGTACACAAGGATCGGGCTTCGGTTATAAAAAAGAGAATAGAGCTCCGGTTTATGGAAGAACAGTGTTCTGGAGGTTAAGGGCTAAGCATAGGCTCAGTCTCCAGCCGTGAGTGTCTCGATGAGCCCGCGATTCTCGCCACCTTCACGGCTGGGCGCACAGGTTTGGTTCTTCTTTAGACTGACCAATCAGAGACAAGCCCCCTGAAATTTGCGGGGCAGAATGGGCGACATAATTTAGCGGGATTTCGTCTTTCTCTTGAAATTTCACACTTTTAGGAGGACGTTTCAGGCATACTTTTCGCATTTCGCTTTTTCTCAAGACGAAAAAAAAAACAGATAAAATTTAAGCAAAGGACGTGTGGATTGTCTGCATCATTATTAAAATTGTAATGACGTCACGGACATGCAACCAAACCCGTGCGCCCAGCCGTGAAAGTGGCGAGAATCGCGGGTGCATCGAGACACTCACGGCTGGAGACTGAGCTTAGGCTAAGCACTGACTCGAAATGGTTAGCTTTCATTAATTGTTATCGTAACCGTGTATTTATTTTATTAAATTTTTATTCCTGGCAACTAACGATCTTTGGTGTGCCATTCTGTTCCGGATTTTTCCTTCTTCTTTTCTTTCTTTCGAAAGGTAAACAGTCACATATTCTGCTGCAGAAAAATAAAACGTCTACATCCCTAATGTTGGCTTTTTCAGAAGTATAGGTGATGCTCACATCTTTCTGCTTGTAAGCGACTGGTCATTTCAATAATTACCTTTCAATTTTGCAAAGCTCAGGCGGTATAAAATTGTTAAATGCTGATTGTCGACCGAGGCGTAATCCGCTGATCTTCGATGGATGTTCGCTGCCCACGTGTTTGCATCGATATCTTTATCTCATCTAATCTGCGTCAAATGCAACGGTACGCAGAAATAATTGTCTAATATTTCTTACCTTGCATCGCATTATCTAGATTCATAAAAACATGTCTAAAAATAAGTTTTTAACCACGTACTTCTGAACGGACATGGGCACCTTCGATCATTAAAAATATTACCATTTATTTAACTTAGAAACAATTGAATTCTAGTTACAGTTGAGTAATGATATCTATATGCTACCATTGTTCGAAAAGGTTATTTGAAACGGGCTTTAGGTTCATCTACTGTTGAAAAATTCAGCTGAGAACGAGGTCTAAGGTCTAATTTTCACCTTACGGGAACACACGAAACTGTTTAATTTAAGATAATCTTTTTACTGTTCAGATTACAAAAATGCATGGTGGCAACGATAGAACGGTAGCTTTCGTCCTGAAACATCCTCGGAGACCCAGGGGCAGATAGTCAAGGCGAGAGGGAGATAAAACAAGCGAATCGGTGCGAGCGGAAGCCTGGTGCGTGCAAACGTTTACAAGACTGGCTGGAACAGCCCCTGGGAGCATACCTTTAGCGGACTAGTTCAAGAGCCCATCTGCGTTCTTGCTTCTGCTCAAGAATATTAAGGCATGAGTCGCAGACAGAAAATAACATTTTTCCCTTAAATTTGGAATAACTTGGCCAAGATTTAACGAAATTCATTCAAATTTGCCCAGGTAATTCTTTTTGGGATAAGAAAAATTTTAATTGTGATGACACGTGATTACGTCACGTGACCACGTGATACGAACGTCTCAAATACACCAAAATAGCGTGTATTTTGGCTAAGAAATGGCACCACTTCCGCAATCGTCTGCACTAAATATAAAGGCAGAGTTACAAGCAGAAAGGGCTGAACGAAAATGCTGTGCCTGGGCCTTTGCACGATAAAACGTTTATAGGATTTTATTTAGCCCTAAATTTCGAGTATTCGTCACAAGGACGTATATTGAATCATTTTTTATCAAATGCCCCAACGATTTGAACAAAGCCCGGGCATAGTTATGGAGGGCAGGTTCCCTTTTATCAGTTTAAGTTAAAACTTCCGAGCAGACGGGGCGAAAAAGTGGTGCCAAAAGGCAATTTATAGTCAATTCAGCCGCCATTTTTCTGACGCCACCCTGGCCGACAAATCTCCGAGTATTTGAACACTGGGTGCTACTCTTTCGTTGCCCTGGAAATAAAATGACCAATCAAGTGTAGGAAACAGCTTTTAGCTGGCCTGGTTGCTCTTTTTATAAAAATGGCGGACGAAGAAAGCTTCTTCGGCTTGTCTTTACTGTAAGCTAATTTCCACACAGGTGAACGTATTTAACAACTTTGAGAGCCGAAACAAAACGTGCTGGATTTTTTCTATGAAAGGTTTGTCATAAGAAGATCTTATTTTATAATTTAAGACATTTATTGAAAAGAGAAGCTGATGAAATAAATGTCGAGTAAAAAAAAGGAAATGAAGTTCTTGTCGTGTTTCCCCAATTTTTTAACAGCTTTTACCAACTGTTACGAAGCCATGTTTACGCTAGTCGTGCCATGCGCGACAATTTGGTGGCATATTCGGATAATAACGTTGCATACATTAATATGCGCACCATTTAATGATATTCAGACTCTGTACTCAATGTAGCTTCCACTCTGTCTTCGTGAGCAAATTTGTCTATTTCAATCATTTCTAACGTTAATATCTTGGGAAGACCTAATTTTTTTTCTTCTGTGAATACTTCATTTGGGGACTAAAAGGAAAAAATGACTGAATATTTTGGATGTAGTTTTGCACGCGTTGCGGTGAGACAGAGCTTTTTTAAACCAAACGGCAAGGTTGAATATGATCAAGAACTACGGTGGAAAAGCTAAGTCAGTTCAGAAGTCCTCACTGCGATCGATTTGTAGTAGCGGACAAAAAAGGTTACGACAAGAGCTCAAAGGCCCTTTCCCTAGCTGCATTTTAAGAAGTGGAAGACAAAGGACAAGAGCAAATATATTGAGCACTTCAGCCAAGGTAACTGGGACAGCCTCCCCGAGCTCGAAAACAAGTAACACGAAAGAGTGAATTGTCAAGCTTGTGATGTACATCACTATTCATTTCAGACTTTATTTCCCTCACGGGGTAAAAACAGTTCAATTGGTTTACAAGACACTGTGAAAAAAACACAAAAGCGTGTTTTGCAACCTTCAAATGCTGTAAATGTCAAGCCTACTTTAAAGGCTATTAAAAAGGCAGTAGGCAAAATCTACGACGGAATTAATGGGCCCTTCAAAGAACTCTTTGGCATGTCCTTTGCTAAAGACCAGACAAAGACTCATGAGCTAAATCTGCAGGATAAAAAATCCCCAGCTGAACTGAAGAAAGAACGAAGGGAAAAACTGAGGACTGAAAAAAGGCAAATTGAGGAGCAGTGGTCAAAACGGGAATGTGACACCATGCTGGGCACACGACAGACATACAGTCAGCGACAGGAACAGCGTCTGGCTCTGTTTTTTGAGACCCCAGAGGAAGCAGGCAACAGAGCTGCCAAACGGAAAAGCCTTGAAGACCATGGCCACCGCAAACGGAAGCGGCACTCACCAAAGCCTGAGGACCTTGACTTTGACAAGGAGGGACTCCTGAAAGAAGTAAATGAAATGAAAGATGGTGACAGGGTTAGTATTTAATTTCAACTGGCATTGTAACTATACAGTTACTGAACTGACTGGGGACTGCAGTTATGCATTAGGGGAGAACAATCAGCGAATATAAATAAATAAATAAATAAATAAATAAATAATAGCCTTCCCTCTCTATTAAGGTCCTCTCTGTTTATTACCCCTGTCTCTCCATTAACCCCCTTTCCCATGCCAAAAAGACTAGCTACACACATCACAAAAACAATTATGCCACAGAGAAAATATCAATTTCAGATATAAAGTGTGCAATGAGAATTTGGAAAATTTAATCTTAGTGTCTCTCTAGTGTCTTAGTGTCTTAATGATAGAGCTTTTACAGTAAATAAATAAATTATAGGGTAATACTTAGTATAATGCAATAAACGACAGATTTTTGTGCTGAGGCCCATCTAATGAACAGGTTTGTTTTTGCCTTTTACATAATTTACTCTGACCTTGCTCACCGATATGGACTGATGGAACAAACAAGGTTGGGGAACATGGTTGTCAGAGAATTTTTAGATGCCAATAATGTACAGCTGGCCAGATTCAAGCAGTTTCGAGAAAACACTCCTGCTGCTAGACGAAGACTAATCCGCATGCAGGGTGGAGAGATATCAGTGCCACTACCATGCACAAATGATCAAATAAGGGATACCTTAAAGGTGATGATAGCTTAAAATTTTGTATCATTGTTATATCTTGTTTGTTTGTTTCTTGTGGCATAGTCTTTTCTTAAACCCTCTGGGCTCAATGTCAGTCAGAGTCACAGCTCTACTTAATATTATTAATTCCTGCATGAAGAATTACATGATAATTGATACCAGTAAATAATTCATTCCTATTTTTTTTGGCTGACCCTTTAAGCCCCAATATCAACATGCACATTCTTCTCACTGGCTATTACAATCATTTCAAGCTTGCAGGCTAAAGGGTTCACTGCTTTAACACATAACTGTTTACACAATGGTTAACAAGGGAAAATTATCTACTAAATGTAATTCATTTTCTTTAATTTGCACTTACAGAGCAAGATTGAGAGTGGAGAATATGTCCTTGGAGAAATGATTGTCCCCCAAACATACAAAAAAAGTTGTCCTTGCAGAAGATGGAACTATTAAAACTGAGTTATTTACAGTGTCAGGTCGAAAAATACCTCTTTCAGAAATACGAGAAAGGATGCTCAAGGAACATGAAGACTTAAGAGTACTTCATGCTGGAGCTGATGAATACTATGCTGGTATGACTACAGAACAAGTTAAAAACAGGCTTGCACAGCTTGGTGAAAGGACTAATTGCTTAGACACTGCAAATTTGAATGACATGAAAGAATGCTTAAAACATACTGAAAGGACACGTCATCTTATGCTTTGGGCTGATAATTCAACCCTTTTAAACCATGGATACCTCCTGTTAACTGTAAATGTTGTTTATGATGAGACACTTTTCTATACTGACAAAGAAATGGAAGAGCAGGGAAAGGGAAATGTTGATGTGCAGTCCCTTGTAGAGCGGCCACACATTTACATCCTGGCAAGATGTGGGTCATCCGAAGCTGAACAACTCACTTACATTAAGACCAGAAAGACATGTTTGGAAAGCCTGGGAAACACAGTGGTGACATCTAGTGGAGTTGAAATCACAGATGTCATGAGATGTTTTCATGGTGATGGTCCACAGCAGGAATTTGAGAATGGAGAACAGAAGGGTGGTAATGCTGGCTGTTCAGGATGCAGTGGTGATGCTAGAAGGTACAACTGCTTATCTGTTTCACTTTCAAAACCATTTTTATGATTGAGTGAACGTCTGAGGAAAGTTCTTCAACGGCCTGCAGGCGCAAAAAAAAAGAAATGGGGGCCTCAAGCCCTTCAAGAATCTTCGCCTAGAGGAATTAAGAGATGAATGTCAAGCAAGAGGGCTTCCTGCAGAAGGCCAGAAAAAAGAACTCCAAGAGACATTGAAGGAAGAAATGGGTGGAATTCAAAGGGTACCAGCCACGATGTTCTTCGATCAGGAAAAGACACTGGAACAAATCAACTTGGGTAAGAGATAAGGATGTTCAACTGAATGAAAGACTAGTTATCAGTAATGTCAGAAAACAAATAGCTTGGTGTATTTGGCTCAACACTTTAGACCGCTCAAACTGTGTGAATTTACAGACTGGAGCAGGTGGCTGAATAACTTAGAATGCCATGGTCGTCTAGCTATGATAATCATCATGTCAGGACCGTAATATTATCAAAAGGTGAAGGGCTTCTGTCATGTTCGTTTGCAGAGTGAGTGTTCATAAATGGCATTTTTACTTAATTTTTTTTGACAGGAAACTATGACGTCTTACCAACTGAGCCACTCCATGATGTGAAAGAACACATCTGCAATGTCTTCACAGAACTGCCAGCCCACCTTGAGGAAGGAGAAAAGAAACAGTTTGAAGACATCATTGAGTGTACCTTTGCTGGTAAAGAAAAACTTCGTGGCTGTGACTATCGCCTTGCAGCTGTCATTGTGGCACAATATCTGAGAGGTTAGGGCAATATTAGCATTATTCCATAGAACTAGCTTAGGACAGTAACCTATGGTACACATGTAACCTTTCCCTAAAATGAAGTGTCATAACAAAACTATTTAAACCCATATTACTACATCAGATATTTAGAATTCTTGAATCAATGATAAACTGATCATTTATTTAATACTGTAACTCTGGTTTTTAAATTCGTACAAAAATATTCAAGTTTGTGTTCCCTGTTACATCATCATCTAAGTTTTTAAATTGACTCTGTAAACATAACACAACACTGTATACATGCATATCACTTATACATGTTTTTTTGCTATCAATTTGTAGGAAAAGTCAGAGCTAAAGTTCAGTCTCTGTTGGATACCCTCACTGAGCTCAGTAAGCTCTTTTACCTGCTTGCCCAGTCTCGCTCACCAAGTGAGATTTTTGCATTTTTGCATGCGATGCTATATAAAGAGATTATTGGCCAACCTGAAATCCTGACGAGCAGAAAATTTTATGGAAGGTACTGGCACTCACTTACAGCACACGTTGCCAAACAGAGTAGGATCATTTCAGGGAGGTCAACAAACACAGAGGAGGAAGAAAGGCACTTTAATACCTTGCAAGGTATCACCAAGTTAACCAACAGAAGACCTGGTGATATCATCACTCCCAGCCTTGTTCGCCTCCAAGCAGAACAACACATGACAAAGGCCAGGCAAGCAAGCGCTGTGAAGGCACAGGAGTCCCAGATCTCAAAATATTATAAGGCATTACCAGCACTTCCAAACACAGTCATACCACATAGGTTTCTTATGAGATACCCCAGAGAGTACCAGGTACATCTCCAGAGTATAAGCGATTTCCTTGTCTGTGGTGAAGGTGTTTGGTGGAAGCACATTGTGTCTGCAGTGGAGTTTCTTGATGGTCCAGACGAGCTTAGTTTCAGACCTCAAGGTCCTTCCCTCCACCACTTCAGGTCGAACAACCTTAGTTTAGAAGAGCAATACCTCAAGCAATGTTGGGATATGTGCCTTGCTCAAGAAGACATCAAAATTCCCCACAGAGTCATAAGATTGTATGGAGATAATGGTGATTGCATTCAAGTGATTCACACCAATTTTTTAGATGATGGTGATGATGAAGATGATGATGACCAAGATCACGACGTTGATGACAATGAAGAATATGTGGAGGCAGATGACACTATCGAAGAACAAGTAGAAAAACTAGAGGTCATTTTAGAGGGAGCCTGTTCTGTTGCTGATGAAGAACTTGGTATGTTTGATGACCAAGATGGCAATGGTGATGATAACGGTGATGATAAAAGTAACAAGGGACTAGAAATATCAAATGCCTCCTCAATTGCCATTTCACATGGATACCAATTGTCTACGGTAAATAGCCCTGACATCCAAAATACCCCAACAAATGACAGCCCTGTCACTACACCTGAGTACAATGAGAAAGTTGCAAAGGAAGATGATAAATCAAGTTCTGAGTGCCATCAGCCAAAGCAGATAACAACAAAGCTCTGCAAGAACATTGCAAGAATTCTCGGGGAGACAAATGATGTCCTACTGCTAGATAGAGCAAGAAAAGACCTGCAATTCCACCCCAAGAGTACATTTCACCAAGACAAGTATAAAACCTTCTTACACAGATGCAGACAAAAATTCTGGCAGAACATGCTTCATTGAAAAAAGAACATAACAACTGGGAAAAAGAATTTTGCCTCAACCATGACTTTGGTGTACCAAATTTCAATGATGTGAAAGAGGATGGGAGACAATACTCCATCTACAAGAAAATTCTTTTATGTAAGGAACTTCTAAAACACTGGAAGATAACAGTTCATTTGTAGACAATGTTTACAGGGCCAAGATATGGGGTTTCAATAATGGCTGGGTAGAGGGCAAATTTAAAGGCTGTGACTACAATTTTGCCATTTTTTGTACTGGAGTTTCTCCATTTAAAAAGAGAGTTAAAATAATAAATTATAGCCCACCAGCGAAACCATTAATGACGAATGATAAATTTGCTCCTTTCCTAAGACATTAGTGAAACTCCTCATAAGTACATGTACCAAAGCATAATTATAACTTAGTTTTTCATTTCATTTGCAAAAATGTAAAATAAATACACCCTAACTTTAGGAAGCTTCTGTATACAAGATTCACATGAGAACACAGTGTAAATTATGAAACACCTGGAAGTTTATAATAGTTTAATCATCGGTCTTTGATAAACTGAGCTGTAAATATTCAATATTGCCACGTAAATGTTCAACTGCACACAATTTGCACACACATGGCAGAAACTAATAACACGAAAGCATCTTTAGATTGCTTATTGGAAAAAATTTCGTTGTGTTTAACAGAACTCCGCAATACAGGCAACCAATGGATGTACAAGTTTGTTTGATATATTCTCCTACCAAGACTAAGGAAAATGCAAGGGGGCTAGTTGGGAGAACATCGAAGAAAACCAGTTTTGCCAGCACATGGGCTGAAAAATAAACACAACCAAAACCACTCGTAAAACGAAAGTGTGCCACTTCGAATGGGTCTTAAAAAAAATTAAAAAAAAAATTAAATTTTCGACAGCCGCATGAAAAGACCTTAGGCAAAACAGAAAGAAACTAAGAACAACGGACTTACCGCGTGAACGTGTGCTGCGAACCCCGTCATATATACTTGACCAGATGCTTAAACAGTTCTCATTTAGTCGCCTGTGAAGTGACTCAAGAGCAAAATAACTTCCATAATTCTTAACGCAAGACACCACCATCCAGACCGAAATAAACAGTTCGTATAAACACCACCCCTTCGACAATTTCAGCTTACGGCCACACTAACGACGCCATTTTTTCTCAAGCCTGGCCAGTTTGCTAAATGCTTGGTAACCACGCCCTCAAAAATTTGAAGCCATGCCTTAATTTTCTTGAGTGATTGAGCACAAATTTTGAGGCACTGTATTTTTTGTGCCCAATCAGCAATCAGCTTTTTTTCCAGGTCCTTTCGTGACCTCTTATACAGAGTGTCACTTTGCGAAGTAGTGAATCCAGATCTTATGCACTTGTGTGTTGTGTACTGAAATCAACTGTTTGTGTCGTTCGTTCGATAGGCCTACCATCGAAGAAAGTTTTAGTAACATGCGAACCCAAAAAGTCGAGAAATCGAGAAATTTGGGAAGACTAATCAAGGAAAAAGGAAAACAAGAACGAAAATCAGATTGAGGAATTGTGTGAAGTTCGAACTTCTAGAAGCGTGCAGTTTGGAGCAAACGCAAAGACAAGTTGTGCTTCTAAATGTCTACACCTAAGGTGTGAACGTTTGACATTACCTTGATCTGATTTTCATACTCGTTGTTTTATTTTTCCTTGAGTACCCTTGCCAAATTTCTCAATTTCTCGGCTTTGTGGGTCCCATTCTACTGAAACTTTCTTCGATGGTAGGCCTATCGAACGAGCGAGACAGAAAGTTTATTTCAGTACGCACTAGTGCATGAGATCTGGGTACAAGATTTAGCAAAGTTACTCTTTTCACTATTTCACAATTAACAATTTATTCACAACAAAATTCTCAAAAAAACATAAATTATTAAATACAAAAATTATTGCATTAAATTACATTACACTTTTTATAAGATGTCACGAAAGGAACTGGGAAAAAAGCTGATCGCTGATTGGGCACAAAAATACAATGCCTCAAAATTTGTAATCAATCAGAAGCGAGAACGCAGATGGGCTCTTGAACTAGTCCGTTAAAAGTATCCTCCCAGGGGCTGTTCCAGCCCGAGTTGTAGACTTTCGCTCGCAACAGGCTTCAGCTTACACCGACTTCGCCCCTTTTATCTGCCTCTCGCCCCGACTATCTGCCCCATGGGTCTCCGACCCCATGGGTCCTGAAATGGTATTTCGGGTGTGGTCGTTCAGCTAGTCCAATGGTGGCCGTTTTGTTTGACAGTGTACAGCTTTGAAATTTAGATTCATGGTAAATATAGTCACTATTCACTACACAATTATAGAAAGTGCTGCCGATAAATTGTGTTACAAGACAAATGACTTAAATGTTGCGTTAAATATGATGCATTTTTATGCACCATTGGAGGTTTGTTGTTCCACACATTCTCGTCACTAAAACTAATAAAATATTTTATAAGAAACAGCTGTTGCTTTATTTTATACAAACCAAAAAATAGATCTGACGAGACACTTGCAATCTATAAGCTACAGTAGTTAAGACGATTTCCGCTCAACGTTCGAGCAGTAAGTGCAAAAATTTAGTTACCAAAAAAATACTTGCAGCACTGTCACATTTTGAGAACAGATAAGAAGAACTTATCGTTACTTTTGCTCCCAAGCTGACCCCGCGAGAGAAAATTGGATTTGAAGTTATCCATATTTCAATTAAAAAGACGCTTCATGTCAGTTCAGAACAAAATGGCGCCCGCTTTTAGCATACTTTTACGAGATTTGAAATTAATTTTCTTGAGAATGCTTGAGAATTTCATCGCGGGGTCACTTGGGCAAGTGAACTAGAGTGAGATGTTTCAAATAGCATTTAAAATGTTACCGTGCTATGAGTACTTTTTTAGTAAATATTTTTTGCACTTATTGCTCGGACGTTGAGCGGAATCCATCTTAATTATGCCTGAGAAGTAGGCTCTTCCTTGTGCTTGGTCCTAGTCCACTGAGTTAGAAGTATTTACTTCTGGTTGAATAAAGAAGCGTTCGAAAATATAATGTTCGAATTGTTCCATTGTCAACATTTTTGATAAGTTGGGTCACATTACTGTTTGAAAGAAAGTCCTTGCATCACATATAAGAGCTGTTATCTTATAACTCACACATTTTACCTTGTTGTGGATGAATCTTTATTTAACTTGCGACCCTCCTAAAATCAAAATAAACTGCCCAAGTAAAGATCTGCAATATTCTGGCTGGGAAAACAGTAAAGAAGGGGGTGGCAGGTAGGGGAGGGAGGCAAAGAAATGGGGGGGGGGGGAGTGGAAGGCGCAATTGCCAAGGTGGTGGGAATTGCGGGAAATTTTTTAACAATGCGTAATATTTGGTGACAGAATTAAAAGGACACACAAATTATTGAACTTCTGTCCCTCCTGAACAGCTAATATCAAACCAAACTGCCGAAGAAAAGATCCTCATTATTGTGGTAGGGAACAGAGGGTACGGAATTGGAGGAAAGAGGGCTGGGGATATAGGGAAAAAGGGCTTTTAAGGGTGATTCTCATGGTGGTAGGAAGAAGGAGAAATGGCATAAAATTTGTAACATTGCGTCATATTTTGCAATAGGAAAGGTTCAAGAAGGACTCCAAGAAAGCGGGAAAATGGAATTAAAAGGTATGGGAAGGAAAAGGTTCAGTGTTTTCCTTGTTCCAGTGGGTCTGAGCGAAGCTGATGAATCTAGTTCCATGCTCAAATCATTGTTTCTCAGTGAAACGTCAGTAAAATCATAAACTAAGGAGTAATGTCACAGGTTATTTTCTCCGTTTACAGAAATAAAAAAAGAAAAGGTTATGGAAAAGAGCAATTTCTTTATTTCTTCATTTTGGAACTAGATATTTTGCAAAATGTCCAATGATAAAAATCAAAAGCAGCAGATGTTCAAATAGTAATCTATTTTCAACGTCCAGTTCATGTTAGTAGAGGGAATGTAACAGCCAATTCGGTATACTGCATTTTTCAATCACTCTTGTGAAAAATCATATCGTTATTGTTCGGTGTTTCCTAAAGATTTGGGTATAAACGAGAGTTTTAGGGATAGTTGGACATCTTGGGGATATGACTTAATTAAACGACAAGGTGTCAGATATAAATGAGATATCAGTTTTTATTTATTTAGTAATATCTGCTAATATTTTTTCTGTTTTTTTTTTTTGCTTTAGGGTATTTCCCGGTTTCTTGCATTTTTACTTTCTACTTTCTCCACGAAAAATAGTAAGCAACTGCGAAGAGCTTAGTTTGCAAATTACATGGTTCGAAACTAGTCAAGATCATAAAAAAAAATATTATGTGGAGGAGAGTGTTTTACTGGGAACTAAACCACTCGTAGATTCCATACGCCACTCCATCCGGGACCCGAGTGGCGTATTTTCCGTATGTCACGCTTTTGAGT